>UXGC01000165.1:0-264174 GCA_900480045.1 Eurytoma adleriae | reverse complement strand
ATTCCCTCGAGGAAATTCCAGCCCTCGCTGCGCTCGGGACTGGAAAATTTTCCCTCGGGAATAATACTGCACTTTCCCCCCTTGTGACATAATGTACTATTATGATTTGTGGGCGGAAATAAGAACCCGTTTCTCACCTTAAGGTCACAAAGTAAGAATTTTGTTTCTAGTTAAAAGTTTTTGATTTTGGCTTTGTATACGCTAAAATGACTGACATGGTTACATTTTTTTTAAACACATAGAGTAAAGATTAACTTTACATGTCTGATTAGCGGATGCAAAATGACTTATTCTCGCATTTATTTAACAAACCGATTTATCAATGCATTTTGAGTAATCTCCATACTTACGCGGCTGGGTATACCGACATTATAGTTTTTCGTTTCATTCAATAAATTTTGAGACTAAAAACTAATTGGAACCAGACGCACATTATCTTGTCTTTAAAGAATGTACCAATCATGTTATTTATGCATCCCTTAAACTTAACAAAACCTCCGCCAGTTCGATAATTCCCATTGAAAGTTAAAAAGCGATTCTTAAGAATGAAATGCGAAAACGATCGTACTCATGGCGGGTGCAGCCATCATTATCCTGGAGATGGTGACGAGCGAGATGGCCTTGACGGCCTCGGGCCTGCTCCTGCCCACCACCTGGTTCTTCTCGTTGAGCAGCTCGATGCCGTCGCGCAGCTCGGTGAATCTCATGAGGGGGATGTTGACGCAGTTGGCCGCGGCGACGGCGGCCAGGGGCACGAAGCGGCCGATCAGCGGCGGCGCCGTCCGCGTCAGCGAGTTCAGGGACAGGGCGGTGGCCACGGCGCCCGCCGTCGCCCCCACGTAGCTTATGCCCAGCGTCTGCAGGGGGATCGGCGTCGAGCCGCTGCGGTTCGTGTAGTTCACCACGGCGTTGAACGACTGATTGCACCACTGCCAGAATATCACCGCTGGCGTCGTTCTAAAACACAGCACATTTTTTTCGTTTTGTTTTGCAGATTTTTATTTTAGAAAATAAGATATAACAGTTAAATTGTGATTTTTTTATTTTTATGTATTTTATTCGTGGATGTGTTTATTCTGTGCAGGAAAGGCTGGTAGAAGTTATAAAAATCTAAGAAAACAAGTTAATGTATCATTTTAAATTCAATAAATAAAATGGAACGCGGGTGTAAGTGGAAAAAACAAACTTTTATATTTACAGATAGGAAATACTTGGGGAAAATCTTTCACAATTTATTAGTTGCGCTATGCAAAGTGAGATAAATAGACGATAACAGCGTCGACCCTTAACCTCGATTTTCTCTGCTCCCATTTTCTAGTAAAGTATTAATTCAATTACTGTTTAAAATTTCTAACACTGTAATACCCTATTTACACCCTTGCACACAGTTAAGACAAAATGATTACATCTTTGCTAACAGGGAAGTAAATAGGCTTAGAATAAATTCTGGCGATTAGCCAATTTTTCTTGTGCCTGAAAATTTTGTTGAATAAGCATTTCAGACGTCAAACTGTCATTTGCAAAATAATTTTCGAGTTAACAACTAGAATTCATAATTAAAGAGCAACAATTAAGAGGTAAACTACTGATATCACAGATAATGTATCAAAAAATATACTTGAGTTTACTGATTTCTATTGCAGAGATACGTTACCTAAGCGATAACGAAATACTTATTTTCAAGTACTAACAGATATTTTTCTAAGTCATCCAATCATCATTAAACAGTTCGAATTTTTAACCACTGGTATATAGCAACTAATTAGAAAAACTACAGATATTTAAACGAAAGAAATTTAAAAAGGTCACACGAATTTGAATACTTTTCTCATTGCAAATAATGTAAGCAGATAGACTGAGTTTAGATAAACGGATTAAAGCTATTTTTAAATAGCGCCAGTTTTAATTATTCCGAATCAGCGTGAGGTTAAATTCCGATTTAATTTCTGATTTAAATTTTAAAGTGCATTATGTAAGTACCGAGCTTAGCTAATGTACAAAATGTTAATGCAGTTAATGCACATTAACATGAAAAAGTGCCCAATACAAAAAATACATTTTATAACATTTTTGTAATTTTAATATGATTTATCATTAAAAAACAAAACTCATCGACATAACGAAAATCTTTTCGGCCACTAAAATAAATCAATGTACCTGTAGAACGTTAACATGCAGCCCGTGATGGACATGTTCATGGGCACCTGGGCGCTCATGCGACCGACCAGGATCATCTTTTCGCCGGTGTCGGGATGGAACGCGCTGTCGTATAAGTACTTGTTTTTCCACAGCTCATCTTCGGTGATGCCCAGTTGCTGCAGAGAGACGCCTTTCCTGCCGGGGAGAAAAAAAAGCGGGCGCATCAATTTTCAGCTGTTATACAATCGACCCGCGCTAAGTGGTCGCTGCTTAGTCGAAAAACAAGATTGATAAGCTACGATGATGCCTCGCGGTATCTTTCCTTTCTCTATAGAGAAGAGCCTATGCTCGGAACAAAAATTTTACAGCTTCGTTTTATTATTCATTATTATTTTAACGTTTAAAAAAAACACGCATTTGTTTTCTGTGATAATGAACTTTGTATTTTGATTAGCAATTTTGATTAAGTAAGCTTTGATAAAAATGAATTACAGTTTGTATGACTAAAGGTCTGTTTCGTTAAATGAAATTTTGATTATAAAATTTATTTTCAAAATCAAATCGAACAGATGCTTAATGACTGTTGATATAAGTTCAACAGAATGAGGACAAGCTCCAGAGTAATTGGATCATTTTCTTTCATTTTTCTGACCTATAGTAATGCGTGCGATAAATGATCTAAACTTATCGGTATTTCTGACACACATTTGCATTAATTAATCATACATCTTAATTGCACATTCAGAAGATGAACTTTGATCAATGATTATTGCAATAAAACAATACGTCATTATAATTATTTTATATATATTTTTAATTTTAAGGAAACAATTACTGTATTAAGTAAATTTTTTAAAATTTGCGAGTGAGAAGTTTAATTTAGCACGGCTATTTCAATTACTGCAGCAACGTGCATGATACTGAAGTAAATCGATATTAAACATACCTGTACTGAGTGACGATTTCTTTCGATCTATCCAACTGTGTGTTTGTGACAAACAAGTTTAAAGGGTTGGTCACGTTGAAAAAGTGACGCGCTCGACCCTCGTAAGTACTTTGATCCCATCTGGGCTCATCTATGTTGATCCTAGCCATCTTTTACTTTTTTGGCCTCAGCTTTGACCTGAAAAGTGTAAAAAATATCGTTGAATAATTTGCTAACATCACACATTTAAATAATAATTTAAATTAATTTTCATATTATCGTCTATAATTTTCCGCACGACTATGAAAATCGGACGCTTGACGAAACCGCTTTTCTTTTCAAGTGACACAAAGCATTACATAAATAAGAAAGTTTAACCGTACAGGTAACAAAAAGTGATGTCGAAAACCGTTTACTCAAAAAATTAACAATTAAGTTGCAAACTCGCTGTCCGTTACACCCGAATTGCGTTTGCGTCTGTCCGGTGCGGACCGTATCTACTTGCCCGTCGACTCCGATAATATAAATATTTATTATCTCGTCTTTTCCTCTCTCGACTTCGAAAAAATGCAAGCCGTTATTTTTGACCTCTCTTGAAACGAAGATACACAGATTTATAAATAACTACTTCGTTACTGAACGACCACCTGCGATCACTGACTGAAATTGACGCACATAAACTAATTAATATTCACTCATTACGTAGGAAAACTACGAAATATCTCCCCGAGATAAGAAACAGCATTAAGCCATCCCCGAACAAATGTATGCCAAAAAGTCGTTATCTCTCGAACAGATAGGAGCGGAGTCGCGAAAAATCAGCGAAGCCCTCGCGCGGTGCGTAAAAGAAATCCGACGCGGGTCCCACTTTCGCCCGGCGACGGTGGGGGTATCGTCCAGTCGGTCACCTGCGGCGATGCCTCCTAGGCGGCGGGCCGCGACACCCCGGGGGGAAGAGGACGACGACGGGCAGTGTGCACGGGCGGCGGACGCGCCCAAAAGGATACCCGGAACAGCTGTCGCGGCGGCACTGAATCGAACGCCGCTTCGGCCCGTCCGCGATCGGCCTTTGCGACGCCCGCACGCGCGCGCGCAAAACGGAGGTCTTTCCCCTCTCCAGGGCCGGGTGGGTAGTCTACCCGAGGTATTTTACTCGCTCGATTGCGGCGCTTTGCGTTTTTTTTTTTGGAGAACTGGAGAATGAGGTTTGCCCAGTGCTTTAAACTGTTTCTTATACTTTTTTTGATGTTCTGATGTTATGACGTTGTGGAATTTTTCAAGCGTCATGGCTTAGATTGAGCTTTGATTAATTTAGTTCGATTGAAGTTTTACAGTTTTTTAAATCACAATATTTTTGTCTACATTAATACTAATTTATGTGACATGAAAAGTAGAAAAAATAAATTTTTTTAAAATGATAATTTTAGTAGGCGTAGCTCTTGGCACGCGTTGTTTTAAATTTCATCTTCAATTTTAAATGAAAATAAGGTATTTTTACAATGAATGTTTTTTTAAACAACACCTGACTTACGCACTTGGTCTGCGTGACATTCTGAATGGACTCAAGATTTACCGGTACCCGACGGCTTATACAAAGTGTTACAAGCAAAACTTCTTGGGCTCGATTATCCAAACGTATTTTCTCGAGAAAATAAAATATTACCCATCTACGTAAAATACACTCTTTCAACAAGTGAGCTTTGAGGACATTCGTTGTCTATACCACATTCATCACGAAAATCCTATTCTTTCCAAGCATCATTACTCAACCACAAGCACTAAGTCCAGTACTTTTAACGGAAAAGTATAAAAAAATAAATAAACAATTAGACGTTTAAAAATATTTTCAATTCGCCAAAAAAAGCCAATTAAAATCCACTGAACTAAAAAAGCAAGTTAGTGTGCCAGATGAAGATACCTCCGCGGACACAAGCAAGTCAAGCGCAATCTCGAAAACACAAAGTTTCCTCACCTTCAGCGGAGCGTCGCGCCGGGCTATCGGTTATTCTACCTCGGCGGCGTTTCCTACGTCGCGTACGCCGAAAAAAAGGCTCGCGCGCGCTCATCAATAGCGGCCGCGGCTGCGCGCGCACCGCGGAATGCGTCCGAAACTCGGATTTACCGAGGGACGGTAAGGCGCCGGGATCGCCGCTCAGGTGAATTTTCGCGGGCCCGGGCCGACGCGGCTGTTTTTAGAGCGCCGCGCTTTTTGGGCAAGAGGGGAGCTATTCGAGGAGGTCGCGCGGCGGCCTCTGATTAATTTCATCGAGCGCGCGCGCCAGAGATCGGAGATTTTGCATTGCTCGCGGTCGCTTATGTCTGAAAGAGAGAACACTTGTTTCAGTGGAAAATGAGAAAATTTTCATTTTTAGTGCGTTTTATGTAATTTTAATATCATTTGATTATTTGTGTTTAGAGTATTATTAATTATTAATTAATAAGAATATTTATTATTTCATTACGATTTTTAAATGCAATTTCATTTTTTTCAAAATATTTTATCGTATCGCGCAATAAAAATTTAAACATTTTCTGTATACTCTATTTATTTAAATAAAACAGTTACCTTGATTTAAGTTTAATTACTCAATTAAAAATATTTGTGATATAAAACTTCCATTAAACCGCTAAATTAAGAAGTAATTATCAAAAAGTCCAGTTACGCTGAAACCGTATGTATGTTTTCCATTCACAATCCGAGCCGCGTAAAATTTCGCTCATTTTAAATTAATTAATAAAAAGATACATTTACGAGTGCGCGTAAAAATATTACTCTATCCTGGGCACGAAAAATTTGCATCGTAACTTTACGAAATCCCAGATAAACGGCCGGGATTCAACGTAAAACTTAATCTTCTCGCGACCGTCGAGCAAAACCGCAACTCGTTCTCCAGCTTCAATTCGTTACGATCGCCAAAGTGAAAACGCGCGATAATAAGCGAGCGCAAGCGCAGCTGCCTTGGATCGCGATACGCAAAGCACACTTCCGCCCTGGAAATACCTAAGGCGACATAAACCGCTGAACTTATTAGGCACTTTTTTTTTGAGCGAGTTAATGAGAGGCGAGGTCCAGGATTGACCCACATGGCACAAGCGCGGATTCAAAGATTAATCGATCACGAGAAAATTGCGCTCGTAACTGCGAGTGAAAAAAAAAGAAAAATCACTCTATGTCAGAAAAAACTGAGCTACTTGAACTCGATTGTCTTAATTTTCACTTTAATCGAGTAGTTATTTCTGCAGCAAGTGACACCAGGCAAGTTAAATACATAGTATGTGATGTGGTCTAATTTTTTCGTGGAGTTTCCAGTGTGTTTTTAGTTTCCGGTAGAACGATGATAATTTTGAAGAATGTTACATTGATGTTTTATTAGAAAGTTGCAGAAGAGAGTTTTTAATTAATCAACTCTATAATTAATTACGTTAATTATGACTGTAATGGACTTTACGGGTTAGTAGGTGCAAACAAGAATTTCTTAAAATAATGCGCACAGTATAACTTTTACTGATTTTTGTAAACACAAATTCATTAGTCGAATGCTCAATTCTCTTCGCACTCTCTCAAACTTACTTAGTTACTAATTATTAGTAAAGTATCTCCTGCTGCATATCTCGTAAAAACTATTCTTTTGAATAATCATTTAAATTTTTTAGTTAAAAAAAATTCAGTAATCTTCCCTTCATAACCTTGTTACAAAATACAGGAAGCATTACATAAAATAACAAATAATGAAAATCCATCATCGACGCAATTCCGCTCGATCCCGTGCCGGAGACGAAGAAAAAGCTTAGGGAAATTGCCACTTACGCTAATGACGTGCAGTTGCGCGCGGCAATTTCGCGGCGCCCCGCGACACTCGGGACTGCCCCCCGAAGGATGGCTACGTGATGGATGAGCGCCGGTCGAATTGTTTTTCGAGCGCATTATCCGGATAAAAAGCTGTGGATTCAGCCGCTATCGACCTCGATGAGGGGCGCCTTCGTCTGCCTCGTTTTTCGACATTCCTCGAGTAAAGCCGCTGCGTCCGCGAGGAAGAGGAAAACTGCGCTCCGGATTGAGTGGTTATACGGATGTTATTCTTAACCGCGTCGGCTGCTGCTGCAGCGCTGCGCTCGCGGTATGCTAATGAATCCGCGTAGAGCGTGTTTTTTTTCGACAATTTTAATGTTACTTATCTGGGTTATTTATTATTCGAAGTCGAAGTCTGAGTTTGCAAATAATGATTATATTGAAGACTGACGTTTTTCTTGAAAAAAAAATAATGTATGGCCACCGAAATCACGGAATCAATAAAATAAAAAAAAAATGATATTATAAACTAATAAAAGAAGTTAGCAATATTAATTTTGAGAAAACTAACTGCTAATCTATTGGCAGTGGTTTTTTGATATTAAATTATAAGAAACGCCGTGTTAACCGATCGGTTATCAAGTGCGCCGTTAAACTCGGTTTTGACGTGTTGAGGAAAAACGTGAGCGCCTAGTGTCGCAAATCATTCTCTACAAGCAGCGATGTGTATAATCGTTTACGGGGAAATACCGCAATGGAGTCACATGCACTTACTGCCTTTGGCATACTTGCCAGGTTAGCGATCGCAGTAAGTTCGATCGAAAATAAAAATTTTAATTTCAAAGTCTTTCTTCGCCGCGGTAAATTCGCAGGTTTTTATTGACGCGATAAGACAAAGTAATAATACTAAGTAAAGTTAGCAAAAGCTCTATCAGATTATGAAGCTTCACGATTGAATATTTTAAGACGCAAAGTACAAATTGATGATTTAATATTGTGCAATTTCTATTTTTTATATTACTGTGAATCATGCAGGTCATAAGTATTACTTTTGCTTAAAATAAACTGAAATAAAGGTAAAATTTTGTCAACGAGATTAAAGATTGAAAAGTATCAAAATTATTTATCAACTAAATTCAATTTCATTCAATTTTTTCAGACTACTGTGATCTTAGAAAAATGATAGCCTCTAAGTGGTATGGGTATGTTAACTATAGGATTTGATTAATATCAATTTTTATGACTATTTGAAGCCGTAAATTTCGATGACTAAAAGTGAATCATCGAGTACTCATAAAATTTTTGTATCTATCATGCGGTGCGTAATTATAAAATTTCTTTATACGTTCAGTAAAAATGACTGTTATAATGTTCACTAAATTTCTTACAAAAACCTTTTAAACCGCCACAGTTTTCTTTTTCGTGACCCCACAGGACTTTTCCTAGCTTCCATGGAGAAAATATATATCAAAATCTCTGTCTCTAGTCTTCATTGAAAAAATTACCTACAAAGAAAATATAAAAATGATACGTAAAAATGATAGTTCAAACGCACTATAGATATAACTGATCGAAACAACGCATCACTTGCTCGTGTGGATGACACGATGATCTGGATAGTGCGTTAAGTGGCCTCCCCAAGCGGAAGTGCGCCCTCGGACAAACCGGATCGGGAATCCAGTCATCGCTCGCTTTATATATCGCCGTTCTTTTCACTTGCGCGCCGCGCGGCGAAGTGGGTCGTGCGAAAAACGGATCAAGTTCACGGCGGAGTTTAATGCATGCGCGCGCGGACATCCTGCCTTTTTATCGCGACGCATAGGCGCCGATGCGTTAGCGAGATACGCACTTTATTCCAGTCGTCGCGCGGGGAAAAAAAACGAAGAGGACCGGCGCGCGGGGCCGCGGATAAATTGACCGGCGAGAAAAGTAATGACGCGCGACAGTGAAATGAAAATCGGTTGGATTAACGGGTTGCTCCGCTAGACCGCCGAGGTCATGCGATAACACTCCTCTTTTTTTTGAGTATCAAGTTTCTCCCTTTTTTTTAGTTCGTAGACTATATTTACTGGAAAAATCAGGGTACACTTTTAATATCGTCATTAATTCTGGAGCGTCAACTATTACCGCGTATGTTCATGATCCATATTAGATCTGCTAAAAAGTGTAGAAGACTGCACGGAAACTGTATCAATCTTTTTTATTCGATTTGATCAGGTCCAATTGACAATGATCGCTTTAGGTTACAATAAATGTAATACAGAAATGTAATAAAAAATGCTAAGAATAATAAAGTGTAAATGACAAAGTTAATAATTGTCTACTGATTTATTATTAATGTCGACGTATCTGCTAAATTATATATTACTTATTTATTAGTAATTTCATGCTCAGATGTTACATGATGAATAAACAAGTATTACTAATAACATTACTATTGCTCAATCATGCGCTACCTTTTGAACATTAATGTAACTCTGTTAAATTTATAAAATAAAAGAAAGTGAAAAAAAGATATTCCTCAAAGTCTAAACAGATGTTACATACAATTTATTGCATTGTTCTAAGTGCAACATAAGTTTTTTGTGAAATTCAGTCGATAGTTCCCTTGACAATAATCTTCAAGTTCACTTTAAAGCTGTTTAAAACTATTATTAAATCGATTTATTGCATTATAAAACTTCATTTTTGACATGTTTTAATATGTTACTAGAATATTAATTAATAATACAATTATTCATGTTTAGGAGTCTTCTTTTTAAAAAGAAACTTTACTGAATTTTAGACTAAAAAACCTTTTTACGTAACATGCCTTCCAAAATGAACAGGAAATAAGTACATGTAGAAATAAGAATATATTATTATTCAGTATGTACATTTTCATTTAATTATAAATTTTATATATTTCTTCTATTACATGTTAACGCAAATTTTATTTTCTATGTTTTTCACGCGGTTGTTTGATATTTTACGAGCAGAATAAAGGCGACACGTGCCCGTTTCTACCACAGGGTGAATATTTAGAAGGTTAAAAAATAGATTATATATTCGATTATGTTTATATATAAAATAGATTACGTATATGTATAAATTTCAACGAGTTAAGACAGGTAATCCGATACAACGTTAACAGTATTCTCGTGTGAATCATCTATGTTTACAATACACTGTCATCCTCCTAAGGCTCTCTAAAATCTTTGCGCTGAGCGCGATTCGATTCAGTCGAAGCCAAACCTTCAGACACGATGGATTCCAAAAGTTGGCTCCTCGCATTCGCGCTGCTATTTTGTCTGCTGGAGACAGGTACGCTTCTTAAGTTAAGAAATAAGACGCGAAGA
Source organism: Eurytoma adleriae (assembly GCA_900480045.1). Lineage (NCBI taxonomy): Eukaryota > Metazoa > Arthropoda > Insecta > Hymenoptera > Eurytomidae > Eurytoma > Eurytoma adleriae. The sequence goes on along the minus strand of UXGC01000165.1, from coordinate 253,982 downwards.
TAAATTTTATTGAAAATAACTCTTGCAATCGTAAAGTAAAATATTTTTTTTTTAATTTGCAACTCGATTTCTTGTGATGAAATATACTTTTTTTAATCGAGTGTTGACTACTACATTAAGATTCAGCTTATTTACACAAAGAAATTTTGATTAATTTTTTCAGCGTTATCAATAAAATGTTACCAGTGCTCGCCCTTTATTGAAGGTGACTGTCTCAAGGATGCAAAAGATCTACCTATAGTGGATTGTGCACAAATGGCTCAAGCTAATTTTACTAATAAGAATTTAAGTACATTTTTTGGATCAATCACTCAGCAATTAAAAGCATCGAGTAAGTTTATAAAATATTTAAATCGTAAGATTTTTTTTATAATTAATCATATTTTTATTTAAAATTAGATGCTAAACTTGGCGAAGGTTATTTCTGTGGATCATACGAAGGACTACACGGTAAAGTACAAAATTTTATTAAAGTATTATTTAATAAATTCGTTAAGTCATGCTTACATTAATTAATGAAAGAAATTTAATTTAATTTAACAAAAATTATAATATAAATATGTGTCGTCTTTAATTGTGTATTAAAAGAATCAAATTTTAAAAACAATCTTTAAAAAAAAACTTTTAAATGCTTTAGTGCTCTTAAGTTTTAAAAAAACGACATTTGAAGCCGAGGTTAAACTTGTCCTCACCCACGTGCCTACGCTTATAGTCATTCCAAAAATAGTACATTACAGCACAAAAATATAAAAAAAATTTCTACCGCATTATCTCGAATCTCTACCTTTGTTCCAATATTTCCTCGGCGAGGAAAAAATAAAATATATTATCGACGCATTATTTATTGGAATTATTCTTTTTATTACAGTATCGTCAAACAGAACTGCCACAATCCGAACGTGCGTCCACAGCGACCTATCGTGCGAAGCTATGAAAGCGACCCTTGCCTTCATAACAAATCACAATTTTAAAGTAGATACGTGCAACAATTGCACCACCGATTATTGCAATTCTTCGATTAATGTACAAGCTGGTGCTGGTCTTGTTCTCGGCTTTTCTTTCCTTTTATCTCTTCTGTTCTCTGATAAGTTGTAAATTATTAAATAATGTCTTTTTATAATAATAAATTATAATAAATTAAAATAAAGAAATTTATTATTTAAAGAACAGTGATACATTTATTTTTTCTACTATTGTCATTAAATATCTTAAGAATTTTTACAAGATATAAATAGTACCAAAGATTTCCCAAAGAAGTTTTAATAGTTGCTAACAAGTAATTTTTATTTACTTTTTCATTAATACAGTGTGTTAATTAATAATAAAAAAAGAGAAATGATATATGCAAATTTTTGTCTACTGTCAATGATAAACTGAATTAACGGTGACACTGAATTATTCGTCGTAACTGTGAACCCAGCGGTACGAAGAGACTTTCAATCTGTCATTGCGAACACATTCGCGGGCCGGAGGAAGTATACATACGTACGAGAGTGTGACTAATCTATTTATCACGGCTTGTGTAAATTGAAGGGACACACGAAAAGGAAATGACTCAATGTGTGTCTTAGTATAACGTGTGATTCTTATTTCTGGATTACTCAGGTTCGAACAATCGCGTAAGGTAAAAAGCGCTTCTTTGAAAAGAAAAATGCTTATCTTTGGGTTTATCACTTTGGGCGTTCACCATAGAAACTAGATGAGGCAGGTGGGCAGTTCGTTCGTCACGACTATTTCTTAAACATATTTTAAAAGCATCGCGTTTTTCTTTTTAAAAGGGTTTGGCTTCTCTTTTGAAATTGTACAAATAATAGAAAATCATATTTAAATTCATACGTTGTCTCTTTAGAGCAGGTGCGTTACATTTGAGTAGTGAAAAAATTGGAAAATAAAGTCGCAACGTTAATTTTATTTAAAATTAAAATATTTGTATTCGTTTCTATAAAAGTAGGTTACGAGTTGTCAACTAGTTCAACATCTAAAAATAAGACATCATTAGGGCACACGCGCTTATTTAAATTCCAATAAAAATGTGACGATTATGCTCGTGGAAAATGTGCAGGCTGAACTGGTCTTAAATTTTACGATTTGTAGTTACATAAAGTTGGGGAAAAGTAAATGTGACTAACGTTGAATTCGCTGTACACACAAAAATGATGACTTATTCAGTTTTTTGCGCAATTAACTGTAACACCGTTTTCCCTAACATGTCGCATGCGACATTTATTTCACAGTTACGCGCATGCGCCAACTTTTTACTACCGCAGATTTTTATGCAAATTGATCTTTCATTTAGATTAGTTCGAGGTCAAGTATTCACGTGGGTCATATTTGAGAAAATTTTGATCCAGATCAACCATTACTTCTGCTCCTGCTTTCGCTCATCGAATACAAATCTGGTGCACAATTTACAAGTATGTGTAAAAATGACTAAAATAGCTTCTGGTGTTATTTTAAAATTTATATCTTAATGTATGAAAGTGTTACATGCACTATTCGTACTATTATCAGATTAACTATAGTATCCTTTCATTTAATCGGTGTCATATCCATGTCGCTTGTAGATAACCTTTAAATAAATAGATATTGAGTACATACAATTTGCTTATCTCTTTGGGTGCATTAATGAAATCTTCAAGTGATTTAAAAGGGATAAAATATCTTCGCAGTGAAAAAATGATAGATTTTTGCTAAAATTTGAAATATTCGCTTGAAAATCCCTCAAAGAGAAACTTATTATACATTTTCATCGGGTTTGTGAAAGAAAAATAGAACAGTACGTGAAGAATTTGAAGCTCTCATAGAAAACTAAATGAGGAAATATCATTCTTCATAATTTTAAGATATTCCGCTCACGAAAATGCCAAGCTTACTCTCAACGACTAAATTTTCAATTCGAAGTACATACAAGTATAGTTCCAAGCTTACGCCAGTTGAATAAGTAACCGGTTACCATAAATTTAGAAAAATGTGAATATGAAAGTGGAGCATAATTATAATGTCAATGAAGCTTAAGTTTTTACGAACAAACGGATGAAAATCTTTTACTTAAAAGATTTTTAAGATTCTTCCATTTAAATTTCGTCTCGTTATAATAACTGTAATTTTTATTTTTTGAACAGATGGACGGACGCTGTATACAGATAAGAGATACAATTATAATTTTCAAAGTTAATCTTAATTTAAGTTTCAACAATCCGTACCTTCAATATCTCCAAATCAATTTATGCGCATGCGCATTATGTGCATAGCAGCTCTATGATGCAGTATCGAAAAAGTACAAATACCAAATGCTTTCGTCTGGAAAGTGGCAAAGTTTCATTAATCAAAGGTCTCGGCATCAATCACGCGATCGGCAATAGTCGCCGAGCGATTATTAATCTGCCAAGGTACAGTTACACCCCCGTTTTCCACTGACCTCCGGGCCAGGTGCGTTAAAAGGGACCTTCGTAAAGACAAGACGAAAAGAAAAGCCCGCGTGTTTAATTGGCACCCGCGGGAAGGTCAAGAGCGTACGACTCGCCTCCGTAGGCGGGCGACGCGGACGGGGGACGGTCGGGGCGATTTTTTCCTTACCCAGAAACCTACCTTCCACGTCGACCTCGTTGCAAGCGCGCCGGGACCGAGAATAAAGCGAAAGTCAAAGGTAAGGCGCCGGTGCTCATCCCTGGATTTTTCATTCGGGATGGAGGGGACTGCTTTCGAAGGAACAGCTTCGCGAGAGGCTGCACACGCGTCAATTTGCGGTACTTGCGCTCGCTTCGCGACTCGTCGGCGCTTTATTTTCAATGGCGCGCCGGTTTCCAGCATTTATTTTACATGCACGCGGTATTGCGGACATTCTATTTGCTGTTCCCACCGACTATCGGGAGAACCGCTTTTTTTTTGTCGAATAGAAGATTTAGTGATGTTTTGTAATGTTTATTAGATTTTTCCTGCTTAGTTTATTTAATTTTTATTAAAATGATTTTATTGTATTAATTGACGAATTTGTTTCATCAATAATGAGTACAACTTGTTAGTCTTCTTAAGCGAGCGATGTTTCGGAAACTGTACGTACTCATTATTGATCGAACAGATTAATCGATGAACATACAAAAATGAGGGATCGATTCTACAATCAATCTTTTTATTATAGTTGTCTATTTAAATTAATAATATATTATACATTTTTAAGGGAAGATGATTATAATACATGATCCTTTTTCATCCACATATTACAAATTTTTAGACTATAGCGAGACGCAGTGGATCACGTATATCTTTTGCTAGAAGTACTTCTTACAAATTTCATTAAAACATAAGTACTTTTCATAACTAATGTTGTTTATATTATGTTTTCTTTTTATTATCAATAAACATCTAAATATTTCTACAATACTGAAAATATTTTTCTGTTTCATTACTTTATTTTTCTATTTTGTTCACTTGTAAAAATTATAACTAATTTTAATAGATATTTTCACAGTTGATGGTAAAAAAAAATAAATGGAAAGGTATATATTGAAACATTTCTTCGCGAGTAGACACTCACAGTACAAACCCGTATGTCTGCACATTTTGACGAGACCAAATCTCTTGAATTCATAAAATACAGTTCCTTGCTGTGCGAAAATGGCTTCATCGTTGAAATTCATAGTACTTCTGGCGCTCGCCGCGACGGTCGTGGTCGTGAACGCGGGGGCCGAGGAAGAACAAGCGCAGGAGGAAGGACCGTCTGCCCAGTCGGGGGGGCCGTCGAACGATCTGATTCTGGGACAGCGGGTGGAAGGCGACAAATTGGTGATAAGCGAGTCCGTCGTAAAGGGAAGTAAATTTTTGCAAATAGTCACCGAAAAAAAAATATTCAGCGTTGGGAACAGGGAGATTACCTACATCAAGGCAATGGATCGCGCGTCCAAAAAGGGGGCTTCCGTAGAGCTGATCTCAGGTGGACTAGACCGGGACAGCGTCACTCTCAGATTCAAGAGCAGGAGGTCAAAGGGGATCGACTTCTTGGTGGAGGTGTACGCAAAGGACGCCGAATAGTTGGCGTGACATTGCATTCGAAGTGATTTTTTATTGTTTCTTATTATTCAAAATAGTTTAGCTAATTGGATCAATAAAATTATGTGTTTTCGCAATAACGATTTTTTTATTTTTACCTTTAATCTATTCCTAAAGTCTCTATTCCTTAAGTCTCTAATAAGGAAAACACGAAATCGATTAGTTAGTTAACAAAATTAATCGTTGCATAAATATAGTTATGCATAAATATAAAAGTAAAAAGAATTATTGCGATTGATTAAATAGTTGAATTATGCAATTTTTTTTTAAGTTTGCTTTTACGGATAGAGTTTGGTAGCAATTGTTTAACGGCAAAATAAATTAATAATATGACTATTTCTGAAGAGAAATTAAATAAATTCATTTCAAAAATCAGTCCGCAGCGATCGTTCTAGTCTTCCTTTTCATCCTAAATTATTCACTACCAGACATCAGTCGTCTTACTACTTATTAAATTTTACAATTACTGACGTATACCAGTAAATTTAATGCTTACAATAAGCGTAAAGAGTTATAGATTTATTCTTGTAAGAAATGATTTTTGTAACTTTATCCTTTTGCAGATAAGGAATGGAGTGTTTCTCTTTGAAAGAAGCTGATACCTCGAAAATCGGTTGGAGAATGTAAGGAAACTTACATAATTTAAGAGGCAAATGCATACATGATCATCTTTCCAACAGATTTCTGAGATAGCAATTTCTTCGGCTCCGATGTGGATAATAAATACAATCTAAAAATTAATACGTAATTGCTTATGATAAATTTATTTCTATTTCTACAAATACAAAATTAATAGAAAAAATATGACAGGGTATAAAAGAAGTAATACTTTCTTTGGGTTAATATTCTAAAAGTATCTTAATTATAGAGCGTCATGACTATCACATGTGAATTAACTTTACGCCGGCCGAACTCATTTTTATCTAAAAAAGTATACTTTTGTTAAGCATCATCATATAAGTAGCCCAATGGTCAACTGATATGTGCCGATTATGGGGTGATACCCCGTTCGCCTGGAGTTTAAAAGAGTTTATAGTGTTTGGCACAGATTTCATATTTCCACTTTTAAACTGCGGTTCGTTAAGCATGTAGATAAAAACGTCTAAGTCCATCAGTTAAGTAAACATACTTGGTGAGGATGATTGAGAGTTTTGGAAGAAGACATTGCCTATTGACACTCGAAATAATAATGTTTATTTTTAAAGCCTCCATTAATACATAAACATTCTTCAAAATGGACAATGAAGTTAATATTTATAGTGTCTGCAAGTACTTATTGTTGTAGAAAATAAAATTTAAAATAGCTCGTTTAATTAAAATATTATAAAAACTGAAATTATTTGATTATTTATTTATTGTTATAATAAAACAAACTGAGGAACTTGCATTACAATATTAAGGAATAATAAAAAATTTTAAAAACAATGATAGTATTTGGAATATTAAAGGAAAAAGTTAATTAATTTATAATTTTAATAAAATGTTCTGTTTTAAATATTCAATAAATTAATTGGAATTTACAAATCGTTTTTCTTCATAAAGCAGAATAACTATTAATTTTATTTAATTATTATTGCAGTATTGTTTTATTTTATATATCAGTTGAGTATTTGTACAATTGGCGACAACTTTAAAAACAGTTCATACTTTATACATTTCTGAAGCAATATTTGTATAGTATTTTTTAAATTATTTTTCCTTTCAATTTAGAACTAGTAAAAAATCTAAATATTTAATAAAGTTATTTTATTGTTATACCAGCTCTATTATTTCAAGTGTCTCGCTACTCTCTTCTGTACATTCCATCCATACGTCACACGTATTCACTTGCAAAAAAATATAATATTGTATTAATAATAAACAGTTTGAATAGATATTTACACAATCGAGTATAATAATAACTAAACTGAAAGATATATATTGGAACTTTCTTGTCGATTTATCACTCGCAGTTCAAACGCGTTTCTGAGCAGTTCCGTCGCTCACGAAAATGGCTTCATCGTTGAAATTCATAGTGGTCCTGGCCCTCGTTGCTGCGGTCGCTGTCGTCCACGCGGATTCCGAGGACAGTCAGGGGAATGCTTCTGTCCAGCCGTCGGGGACGACGTCGAACGACCTGATTCTCGGAAAGAGGGAGAAGGGCGACAAGTTGGTGGTGACGAATCCCGTGAAAAAAGGGCGTAAGCTACTGCAAGTAGTCACCGTCAAGAAGATTTTTGAGGTCGGGAACATGGAGATCACCATGGTCAAGGCAATGGATCGCGCGTCCAAAAACGGGGCTTCCGTAGAACTGATCGCAGGTGGAGTAGGGCATGACAGCGTTACACTTAGGTTCAAGAGCAAGAAGTCAAAGGGGATCGACTTCAAAGTGCAGGTGTACGCCAAGGCTGGCGGTGGATCCGGAGGTGGTTCGGAAGAGCCGGAGGAAGAGGAAGAGGATTTGCGGAAAAGTATGATTATATAGTCGATTTGACTTGGATTAATCTAGTTTGTATCAATAAAAAATGTATTTCTGAAAAAGAATTTATCTTTATTACCTCTAAATTTCCGCAATTAAGGCGCGCTTTAAATTATCGAGTCGAAGTGTTGATTTACAAAAAATTTACTTACAATATCAATAAAAATTGTAAACTATTCGTAACTATCCAGAGATGTAGATTAGAAAATTTACTCTCCATACTATATATCACCACCACCCCCTGCCTACACTAATTCACCTCCCCGGATTCTTGAATAGAACTTCGCCCGCCGGCCGCGCGGTACACTAACCGACCCCAGGGCCGTTCAATTAACGGTCGCGAAAAAAGGGCGGAGTCATTGCGAGTTTATTAATAAAGCGGGCCCGGCGGGCAACCGCAACGGGAGCGGGCGGCTGGATATCGCGTCCCGCGGCTACCGTCCTTTTAACGACCTCGCGCGCCGCAGCAGCCCCCGGAGCCGCGCGCGCGCGCCTGGGCCACCGACCCAGATCCCGCGACTCCCCGGCCCGGTGAGCGTGTGTGCGCATCTCGCGTGCATTCCGCGAGAGCCGGTCTTCCTTCGTCCCCTCCGTCTTTCTCTCCTCGCGGCCAGATATCGCGAGGGGACGCGAGGAGGCGATCGCCGCTTACGGGTCGCCGGCGCGATGCGCCGCGCCGCGAAGGTCGATCTGCTGTTTTGTTTGTGCATCCTGAATGCGGGTCGATCGTTTGTTCGATTTTGCGCGGCAGAAACTGTAATTAAGAAAACGTTTTATTATAGTGATTTTTTGTTGCATGATGTGTGCAATCAGTGATCAGATTTTTGCAATAAATTACTTTACTTAAATTTAATCAGAGAAATATTTTCTTCAATTTTATTGTGTAATTACATTAAAATAAAAGAATACCTGTAAAAAAATTTTCTGGCCAATTTATGGTTAATTTTTTTACAGGGATGTATTTTAAGTAATTCTCTTACAGTGTAGTGTATATCAATCAAATACTTTCTTGAAACTAGTATACTGTTTTTTAGTGAACATATATGTAATTAATAAATTAGAAATGTGTGGATTGTTAATTATCTACATTCCGGAACGCAAGGTAAGCATTTTGAAGTAAGTTAAAATACCACTTGCTTAACCATGTTTACGTGGATCGTTTTCATGATTTTGATATACTGTGTCAAATTTTAATTAACGAGCTGTAGGTATTACTTTTTACTCGTCACATTTTATTTAACTTGTCAGCAAAAAGTGATAAAACTTATTTTATCGTGAAGTTGAGATAAATTAGGTCTCCGAAACTAATCACTCATCTACATTAGAAATTAAAATAAAGGCAGTTATCACATGTTAAATCGTAGATAAACACCAAAAACATCTTTTATTTGTTTAATTAGTGACTAATGTTGGGACACTATATTTAAGCTCCTTCTGTAATATTCGAAATTATAGACTGCAATTAAACTTAAATTCACACAATTGTAAAAACGCTAATGAAGAATTCATATAAAAGTAAATACGTGAAAACGTAATCTAACGTAAAACACCCAAGTGCGAACTTAATTAACGTCGCTGGTAACGTTTAATTACGGCTCGGCAAATTTTTGCACCTGGCCAAATCGATCGATCCATTGCGTTCAATCATGTCACTGCATCGACGTGCAGAATTGCAGCCTCTCGCGCGGAGATAAAACGAGCGCGCGCATACTAGTTGTGTAGCCTACCCCCACCGACCTACATATATGCGACTCTCCTATAAATGGCCTAGTCAACGTCTAAGCCGGCGTCAGTAAGCTCGCGCGCTCGCCTGCCTCCGTTTCGGCTCCCGTTACTATTTCCCAAGTGTTTCTCCACAAAAAAAAAGCGATCGGACCGCCGAAAATCACCGGACGCGCGAAGTGACGCGATGTTGTTTCGTTGATCGCCGGGTATACCGATCGCACCGGCCGATCGGAGAGTGACTATGCGGTGAGGCCTGGCAACCGATCGGAAGTAAGGATCGAACATGCGCGTGTCGTCGGGACGGGGTAAGGGAGTGCCGCGGCCGAGCGGGACCTGGTGGTTGCACTTGTTTGTTTGCGTCGCGGTGTGCCGCTGCGCGCAGGCCGCCGATAACGACACGCTGCCCGCCGAATTTCTGGAGCAGTGCAGGAGCGAGTGTGCCATTTACAAAAATATGATGGCCTGCGGCAAGTACAGGGCCTTGATGTGGATGAGTAATGTTGTTAAGGAAAAGGTGACTAGATGCACTTCGAATAAAGTGCGACGTTGTTCTTGGATTACTTTTTTATCGCAGTTGCTTTTACGCGAAGTATAAAAATGCTTTGAAAGAATATTTATTCTCGAGTGGTTATTTATATAAAAAATATGAAAACCTAAGTGTTATTTTTTTTCGATTTGTTTGAAAAATAATATTGTAGGAAATATTATTTTATTTTTTTGTTATATTAGAAAATTAAAAAAAGTTTATTTTAAAAATTATAAGATAAAAGTTTATTTGACAAAAACAAAAGGTTAATCTTGCTCACTGTTGACTGGTTCGGAAAAGAATTTTTAAGAAAATAAGGAGAAACAAAATATAGCATGTCCTGTCCAGTCACCGCCCACGCCGGTAATTTACTAACGCAGTGACCCTAGTATTTTCAAAGCAAACTAGACGTAACGTAGGCTATCTGTCTTGAATAAACACAGTTTTGCTCTACTAGTTAATTTTAATGTGAATTAAATTACAATGTTTTTGTTTGTTTTTACAAAGCTAAAGAAAAAATTCGCGGTATTTAATAAACTAAATTTGTATGAAATCTGCAAAAATGTCAACCCCGCGATTATCTAAGTAATTCTGCAGATTACTGTCAAGTTTACCACAGTATTACCTGAAAAACTAACAAGCCGATAAACCATAGAAAATGAAATTGCAATTGCTATGCAAATCCTTAAATTCTTGTGGTGGATGTAATCAAAATAACGGAAACAGATTTGATTCTAGCATTTGATTGAAGATATTTTTTTAGTTCAATCAAAGTATACAATTGTCTTTTTTTATTAAAAATTATCATTTTACTCACGTTTCTTTAAATTTATTTTTAAATGTTAGTTTAGCATAATTAGCAAAGCGCTTGATTTTTTTTCGAATTAATAACAGCTATTAAGTAATTTAATAATTATACACGTAATACTTTTTAGAAGAATATGGACTTAAAGAAATTATTATGTCAGATATTTTTGTATGTTTCCGTTTCTATTGCAGAATGCACTTAGATAAAATGTTGTATCTTCAATATAACATAAATAGTCGCAGAATTACGTTCGTTATAAGTTTTTAGTTTCAATTATTATTTTAACTGCATATTTAAAATTTACACCGATAAAAAATACAATTTAAAGTTTGCATAATACTTCTTAAATATTAGTAATCTATGATTTTAAACAATATAACTATTATTGCAGGAATTCGTCTACGGGCCCTTCAAAATCATCAAAATACCCCCCATCCAAAGCGGAAGATTTTTACCGGAGGTGAAGCGGCAGAAGAAGAGCAAGATAGCGGAAACGCTTTACTTCATCAGAGAGGTAGCCGAGGACCTGTTGACCAGGCGCGCGCTCATGTATACAGTTGAACATCCTACAGGGGCCCGCGGTTTCAACGGTGGCTTAATGGTGCTGGACGATGACGAACTTGGAAACTTCAGGAGAAGTCGAACTTTTGAGGGTAATGATCAATCTCATCGTACAAACAAATTTAATTAAACTAGTTGATAACGTAATTACAAAAAATCTTGAAACCTACTCGATAAAAATGTGAAAAAGAAGGAAAAAGAATTATATTCAACGAGGCACGCAGGATAAAATTAATGCGGAATAATGACACATTGTCGCAACTGATTTACGACTAACGACAGATTAAAGAATAGCGGTGAGTGTAAAATTGGATGACAAAGTGGCCGAGGGGTCTTTTGCGCTGGGGGGACGATTGTTCTTGTTAAGCCAGCATAAAAAGTAGAAAAGCTCGGGCCGCGAGTGTAACTGTACTTTTTGACCCTCATATCTCTCGCGCGGCAGTTGAGTTTGCCAATCATCGCGCGCGTCTAACGTCTTTGCTGGACTCCCACCGGATACGGGGCTTTGTGCGAGGTCTCGACTGGACAAAGTAAAATAGTCCCCGGCTCTCCGGGTAATGGCCATCGGATCTTCATCATCTACGCCACGTCGGGTAATTGGTCACAGGGGAGCTAAAAGCCATTTCAAGCGTGGAGGGAATTTTTGGGTCGCGACTGATATTCGCGTTAGTCTATCACGTCCTATTGTTTTCTTTTCAATCATCAGCTTGTTATTAATTTGCTTGCGTGCAGCAGATCGGTATTGTCTTTTAGTTTGCATATTTATAATGCGACTTTTGTCGGAGTATGTTCAAAGTAAATCGAATTATTAATTACAATGATTCTCGCCTTAGCTACTTGCATTATGTATTTTGATATGTAATCAATCAAATAAGGTCTTAGTAATTTTTTCGCAGATACAAATCTTTATCGGTTAATCATTTTTAGATGAATTTCACTCATTATTTCTATTAAAAGACTTACCAATTGAACAATATTAATATTTTTTCCATTTTTCAGTTTCTCAAGGAAGTTTCCGTATTTTCAAGAAAAAGAAGAACATCATCCTACCTATACTCATACTGCTAAATCTGTTGAAATTGAAGCTATTGATCTTACCAATTTTCCTTGGAGTTCACTTTATCAAGAAACTCCTTGTGCTCGGTTCACTGTTATTACCGTCTATATTGGCGCACTTGAAGATCTGCAAAATTGGAGGACAACCCTATCATCACCATCATCCCTGGGCGTCGGAGTACCAATTCGATTATCCAAGTGGTAAAGATATCCGCAAATCCTTATCCGACTGGAAATAAAATCCGGGCTTTTCAATTTTATGTACTTAAAAAAAATGTTCGCTTCGATAACATTTTATGTTTTTTACAGGGTACGGACACGAGGATACGTGGGATCACAGAAACGACGTAGCGGGAAGTGGCTATGGCGGCTACTACGGCGGCAGTCATAGTCTTTACAATCCGTTTGCTTATTACTTTCAAAATTACTATGCCAACAATAAGCAAGGCCAACGGTGATAATGTTTAAGAACAATGTAGATTTGACTGATGCGAAGTGCAAGTGTCCTGAGAGGTTGTAATTTATAATGGCGTGATTGAATCTTATGTAAAACTATTTATTTATTTATTTATTATTGTTTCGTAATACCTATTTTTTTATAAGTGACGTTATATGTATATAAGAAAGTAAATGCGATTCAATGAGAATGAAAATGTGAAAGTTTTTATCATAGATGAAACAAATTTTCTTATTATAATTCATTTAAAAAAAATTAAGTTACTTTTATTTGATTGTCAATGTTTTAAGAATTTTTATAAAGAAGTGTATACTGTAGAATGTACAAATATAATTTTCAAAATTTGTAACTGACTCATTTACTTTTTGTTGTTAAAAATTGAAATTATATACAAAAAGTTATTGTTTTCGAAAATGTTTGCATCTTTTGGTTTTTAGGCGTTAGGAGCTTAATTTATTTATGTTGTGTTTGTTTTTAATCGCATTTTTAAATTTTGATTATATCGCGTTGTTACAATGATTCTATTTATATTATTGTCAATTTATAAATAGAGTTTAAGCGACGTTACGATTAATGAAATGAAGTAGCTGTGTACTACTTACTTTCGATTAGGTGATACATCACCATGTTTGAATGCATTGCACCTTTTATATCACTGATTAATGAGTGTGGAGTTATAGATTATGAAATTAGAATAGAGTATAATTTACCGATCGAGAGTATGAAAGCGATCTAGAAACTACGACTACTGTAATCTTAAAAAATTTGAAGTAATTATCTTTTTCTCTGTAAGACAAATGAAATAAAACAAATATTTTTTACATAGCATATATGAATAATCTTTGACATGAATTTACATGTGTCTGTCATATATGTCATACATTATAATTAAAATTTGACTTGCAAATGTTTCTTGTTATGGTGATGAAATTCTAACTGTGCAGGTTTTTACCTAAACGTTACATTTGTAAAATTTCTTGCCGACGATATTATAAATTTAAAAAAATATGTCAACTTATTATAATAATTTGAAAGAAATATGAATAAAAGAAAATGAATCTAGAGTGGTTGCACTCAGTAATTTAATGTATTGATAAAAGGATTTTACAATTAACGATATTTAAAAAGAATGAACTTCTATTTACTAGGTAAAAAATAGTATAATTAACAATCGAAACGCAAATTTCTTTACATCCAGTTGACAAATAGCTTGCTTTCACGTAAAAATGCAAAGGAATTTCTTCTAATTCACAAGATATAAGCCGCCTCGTTTTTACAACTAAGTTATTTACATGTAATTTTACGAGCGCGCGTACAATGAATTATGGAGCCTGGTCATTTGTATCAGTTTAGCGGAAGATTTAAGAGGGAGTAACGTAAACTACGCCAAACGCAGCGTAAAGAAAAGTCATTAGTATTCCATCGGCGCAAGAAGCAAAATCTTCTATTCCGGAGGTCGACAGGCGGCCTTTCTCCAAAGAAATTCGGAAAGCGGTACCATTTTCGAGTGGAAGAAAAACGTCTTCTCCACGTCCGTCATATCTGACACCTGTCTTAATGAATTGTGTACGTATGCATAACTTAAGATTAAATGTTCCTTAAATTCCATTCTCATATTTATAACAACTAACAATTTCGCTATCGAAGAATAATGGCATTATACATTTTATTTATTTATTTAAAAATAAATATAAAAATAAAAAACAGAAAATAAGATTATTAAGTAAAATCGCAATAATAATTGTAACGTACACAAAATCTAATAGCGCAAAGTCAAAGATGACTTTTTTAAAGGTATAATTTTGTTCTTCATTTACGAATGTAGAAAGTAATTATAATGAACTTACATTTTTAATAAAAATAAAAAATTCTATTTTTAAAGTTTATAATAGTGTCTCGTAATCTCAAAATTGAGATAACAATTTACGTTCTTCTTTGAAAGAGTAGAGTCACTTGTAATCACCTGCACAATACACTAATCTCACAAACCGTACTCATTCGCTTTTAGCACCGGCAAAAATTTCGAATCACCGCGCAATTTAAAAAAAGGAGCGGAGCCTCGCGGGGAGATAATCAGCGAAGTGAGGAAATTACAGCGGCGACCCAGATCCCCGCATTTCGCGAAATCATCCTGAAAACGAAATATAAGCGATGCACGGGGTCCCGTTGGCCGGGCCGAAAAGGGACTTCGCATCCGGCGCGTCTCCGCGGTCAAGGTCGCGCCTCGTGTAGGCGCGCTGGCCCCGCCGCGCGACTGACCCACTAACAGATTTGGAGGTGCGCCAGGACAATCTCCCTCGCGGCGCGGATCGCTGACGTCTTTCACCTGCGGCGATCGCCGGCCAACTTCCTGCACTCCTTTTGCACACGTGCTCTCCAAGCTGCGTGTTTTTTTTCTTCGGAGAACGATGATTCGACTCGTTTCTTTGCGATCGATTAGGATGGAAATTTTTGCGGTGGGCATACCTATCGGACGAATTTTTTTACACGTTTTACGGTATTTGAATATTTCTTTTTTCTTTTTTTTTAAACATTAGATTGATGTTACCTTCGTAATTTGCATTTGATACACTTTATAAACATTTTTATTGAGAACTTTATAGATTTTTTTATTGGAAAATTATTGAGGCATTTCATATGATTTTCTAAAATAATTATACATCTGGTACGTAGTTTCCTGTACACTGAGGTAGTTATTTCTGAGAAAAATGAAACATCCGTAATAACCTTATCTGTTATATATTTCACGTTCAATTAAACTACAATTTACATATTTCGAGTATTACACATCGAAACGTCGTAGTTTTTTTTTATTATTATTTTCGATCGAAATAATTTTATTCATTTTTCGTCAACCTAGACTTTCCTTTTCTTGTAAGAACCAGCCATTCAACTTGACCTTTCAATTTCTAAAATCGCTCTTTAATTGGGCCGTTTTTACTTTTGACAAAAAGAAAAGAGAGCACTCGAAACCTGTCTTTTTTCCCCAGAAAAAAAAACACACCGAAACCGACGAATAAAAATATTTTCACGGTCGACGCAACCTCGAAGCGCCTCTTTCCTTTAGCCGAAATTTTTACCCTCGCGACCCTCATCGGATCGTAAAAATGCAAGAAAAAGTCCACACACTGAACCCGTCGAATTTAGGCTCGGCAAAAGTGGACCGTTACCGGTCGGCTCTGTATACTTTGTCGGCGATCGGTCCTCCCGTCAATTGTCCCTCGATCGAGCCCGTAATGACGATAATGAAGCCGGGTAGGAGCGGGACACGGGGGTACGAAATCGCGATCGGCGACGTCTAGACGGCGCCGCGAGCTCGCGACAGCGAGTCAACCGTTAAGCGTGCGAGTGAACGCTCGAAAAAGTCGCATTAACATAACGGAGCGCGCCCCCGTCCTCGGATGCACCCGAGCGCCGAATGTCCGATCGACTCGCCATTCACCGTCTCCAAGTGCTGCGAGCGGCCTTTTTTTTACTCCGCCGGTCCGCTCCGCCGGTTTTGTATAAATCGGTTGGTTTTCCTGCATTTTTCTTTCGCTTGTTTGTTTTCGGCGGTCGCTTTACGATTGAACTATTTTGTGGTGCGGACACTTTTTTTGCTGGTTTGTGCGTGCGGTTCAGTGTTTACTGAGAACAGTGAAAGATAAAATGGATTTCGGAATGTAATTTTAATTGAATGAAGAGATGTCGGTACCATAGTAATTGAGATAAGGTTTGGATTTAATTCACGACAAAGTGTAACAATTATTTTGTTCCAAAAGTTGACAGACTGATTGGTAATACCGATCTATCGACTGCTATACAGGTTTGAAAAATCTGCTTTACATATTACGCAAGTGACACTTACACCTTTAAAATTGATATTTAAATTTAAACGTAATTTTGTATATGAATATACAAAAAATTGACATCTCACCTACTTTCTTAATTAAATAAAATATCCTACTTTAATTGCTGTACATAACTAATTAACGAAATCGTGGCATTAACTAAATTATAATTAAAATAAAATTTAAATAAATCCGCAAGAAATATTTACAAGCCAAGCTTACACTGTCGACATTAATAAGCCAGTAGTTACCTCTCATTAAACGCCTAAACAGCGCTTCTTATAAAAAAAAGCCGTCGGCGAGCATAAAGCGCCAGTTACTCACCTGATGTGAAGAAGATTTCTCCTCCGAGTAATGTAGCTATTAGGGAGCGTTGCGGGCATCGCGATTCCGCATTCCGCTCCGCGGAGCAGCTCCGCGGCGGCGAAGATTCGTCAACTCTTATACCGAAACATTACCCCCGGGGAGAAACTCGCGCGAAGGAGCGGCTCGATCGGGAGAACAATGCTGCTCTCGCTCGGCCGGCGTGATTTCTCCCGCCGGCGCGGACAAAGCGGCCGATTCCGCGCCACATTTTTTTACGGGGGGGAATCGCCAGGAAAGCGTGTATCTCGTTTTCACGCTCGCTGGACCCTGGACGCGGCTCTCTCGCGGGGCACACATTTTTCCCGAGGTATTCCCGACGATGACTCGCCGCCTCGCTTCTTGCCGTCGCTCGCCCGGGGGGTGGGTGTCTGGCTTTTTAATCGGACGCGGTGAGAGGGGCTTTAATGGAAAATCACGCTTTTTTTTCTGTTCCCTCGGTTAATGGATTCTCGCGTCACGGCCGCACGCTCGTTCGCGTGTGATTAATAAAACATCGCGTACAAGTGGTTGTTGTTATTAAATCAGCGTGAAGGATGAGATTTACGGGGTTTCTTAAGAAAATGGATACTGGAAAATATTTCACGGACTGTGGGCAGCGATATAGTCCAGGAGACAAACGACCATAACGGTCGTGAAAAAATTGCAAACCGTGAAAATGACCTTTGGGGAATAATGAAAAATCGATTTCCTCGTAGTGTCGTTTCGTTTAATCCCGTTGGAATTTTTCAAACAATAAACTTAATTTTAAGAAAAAAAAAAATTAATTGTATCACGGGATGTTGAATGGATGGGTGTGGTAAAAACACCTGTAGGACTTTCCTTTAAGAGTATAATAACTCTTTCACTGCGGCGTGATTTTTCAAATCCGGAACAAAGCATCTCTCCTTTCACTGCCTGAAGGTCGATCATCGACAAATGCGATGAAAAAGGGAATCGATTGGACTAGCTTTCAAGTTAATCGATTGAAAATTCTAAACATCGATGGTTAAATCGATAATTATAATGACTACACTTTTGTCAAACGCTTTATTAAATCAGTAGATGAGAAAACTGTTATTTTTCTAATTGATGATAAATTCTGATAAGATATTTAAAAGTGTGAAATGAAACGTATCTATTTTTGGTAAAAAAATGCTGAATGAATATGTGTACAAAGATCCACTTTATATCTAACGAAACATAAGTGTTAGTCCTCTTTATCTACCTTCAATCGAAAGTTATACCCTAATGAAAACGATTCAGCAAAATGGTCGAAAAAAGTGGATGCAATGATTATAATATTTAACGGCGACTCTTTTTACCTCTTCGCGCGATTCCGACGGTTTAGCACTCAAATGGAGAATTACAATGAGAAAACGGTAAAATCTTTATTGGCTATAAAAAAAGTAATAAAAGGTTTCTACGAGTCTGACACTATAAAATAGCGTAGATTTCTGTGTCAGTGGTAGTAATTGCACTCACATTCTTGAGAACACCTTGAAATCGAGAAGAAATCAAATTTATCTAACGCGATAAAAGTATATTATATTGTCGATTTAATAATGCAAGAACATACAGATAGGGGATTCCCAAGCTTTCATAAAAACTAGAATTTTTACGGCAGCTTTTATCTTTTACTTTCTACTGGTTTATTGTGAATGATTATTTTATTGATTTCGAACTTTAATAAATAATAGACTATCCCATATTAAGAAATGAATGGTTGTTTTTAAAAAAATGTAACCAATGGTTGTCCAAGCAAATACGCACGTACTATATTTAAGTCACGCTCAAGAATTATTATGTCTTACCGTATCCAGATGAATCTACTGAATGCATTTATTTTCATACGCTTTCATTTTGTAACTGCTTCTTAAGCACTTAAGCGTCGGTAATTTTATTCAGCTTTAGGATCCTCTAATTTGAGCTCGAGTTTACGCTCATGTATCATCTAATTTGAGATAGTAATCGTTACGAAGCTTTTAATGTGTAGATTTTTAAGATTAACGTTTCGCCGCCGACGAAAAAAACACGAGTCACTCCCCACTCCGTCCACGAATCTCCCGTCACCTCGAAACATTCAACTCCCGTAAAAAAAGCCTTGATAAATCGACATCCGTGATTAACGATCCCCAAAAAAGAATCGCCCCGGAGCCCCCTGCCCGACCATATCGAACTCAAGTTCAAAGAACCGTCGCCCATCGATATCCGTCCGCGTCGTCTCTCACGGCCAAGGTCACCTTCGCTGGGCGCGCGTACTCCGCGCGGCCGATGCCGGAAATCCCCTCGAAATCGGCGCGCTCTTCCTTCTCTCCGTGTGTTTTTTTTTTCGGGGGAACGATCGGCCGGCCGATTCCGATCCGGCGGCGCTGCGATAAACGGCGAGCGGCCGGCGGCGCGCGGCGCGGTGTTAAGACGTAAGACGCAGGACGGATGGCCGGGTAACCCAGATCGGGCCGCGGAGCCGCCGCAGCGCCGCCGCCGATCCGCGCCTCGCCAGTACCGCATCGTCCGCCGTGTGGACGATTCCTCCGCGCTCGTTCGCGCTCACGCACACCCGGAGGTACCCCCGCGCGACCCTCGTGATTTTTTTTTTCTTCGTTTTTTTCGGCATCGCGAGTCGCCGGATACGACGCAGCTGCCGATTTTCCACGGGGACGGAGGAATGAGCGCTGATCAGGTGAGTCGAGGGGGGACGGCTGATAAGAGCCGGTCGCGTGGACCTTCACCGGATGTCTCCTCTTACTATGGAGACGATCGTGTGCGAATTTATTTTTTTTCGAAGTGTGATTTTCATTTACGTGTGAAATTTTTATGCGTTTGGTTGTTGTTGCCTAGCACCTTTTTAATTAAGGACTACCCTGTAAAAAAAATTAACCATAAATTGACAAGTAAGTGCATAATCTGGCCAAATTATGGTTAACCTTTTTACAGGGTAATCGTATTGTTAATTTTAATTTTAGTATCGAGTATGCGAAGATTCTTTTTGCCAGTTCGTTTGTAAACGATCGGTATTTCCCATCTTTGATTTTCAGTGCGCGCCGACCGTTATTTTTTTGAAAACGCGATTTCCGGTGGTGGCATACGCGGTTATTCGCGGAATACACGATGTGATCTGGATTCGCAAATTGACTGGCAATTCGAAATAAGAGGATTCCAGCGAGGAAGTCGTTTGGAGCAGCTGCGCGCTTGACACATTGTCGCGCCTCGTTCGCTGACACAGATAATCGCAATTAGAATTCATTATCGTCGAAGAGGCGAGCGCCGGAGGTGAGAGTTTGGGCAGGAGCGGCCCACAAATGGCCGGCCGACTGGTCACGGCCGGTTTCGAGTTTCCCGAATTCTTCGGCGGTGTCCTACATCCCCCTCTGCGCGCGAACACATTTCGTGTGTTCCACCGACTTTCGAACGAATCCGATGCCCCCGCGGGTTTGCCAAATGCCATTGACTCCTCGCCTCGATCGTACACTCTTCTTTTTTTTTTCCTTCCTCGTCGCTCCGTTTGGGAGACGAGCGTCCGGCATCACGGATTTCGGCGGGTGATTCGGCCGAGACGGCCGTCTGTTAGAAGCTCGTTAAGGATCGCGTTTACATTTGAATTAAATAGAATGGAACTTACAAGCGCGGAACTAATTAGAGGCTCAATTGTACACAGTCTTGTATAATCTTTTAGAGTATCGCACTACATTTGTACTAACCCGGTTTGTTCTTTTATCAATGGACGCACGAAATGACCGATAAAAATAAAGTTACTATAATTATTCATCAATTAAAAAGAATATTAGCAATTTTAATGATCTACTATTTACTTCTTTTTAATACCTATTTATAATTTGGATAAAAGGGATTTAAGGACTTTTGTTAGTTACTGATTTATTTAAAAATATAATAGTAATTTTTCTGTTACACTACTTAAAATAATAAAGTGATTTTGCCTATTTCTGCTAATGTGATAATGGTACAAGTAGAAAATTTCCAAGTATGGTGGGAAAAATAATTAAACTATACAATGCAGTATTTAAATGTTTTTAGCTAAAGTAGCTGCAGGGGATATCTTATGTCTGGCGCTAAAAAGATCGGTCTGAATTTTCTAGACCTGCTTTCTCAATAAAATAAAATCTAATTGTTAAGGCTCTCGTTTTTCTTTCCTCGAGCATCAAAGAAAACTATAATCTTAACAATAATAAATTGAGAAGAATGTGAAAACGAGATACTCGCAAAGTTTTTAGTTGTAAACTTATTACACTCCTGCGTAGCGCCGATTTTTAAGTAAAGCCGGAGCTCCGGACGGAATAACAATGTATAGCTTACTTTACTTTCTAACCCAGTGTTTATGAAAACAATCCGGCATAGATAATCCGAATTACACACTGGTTTATTCGGTTTCTCGTTTTTTCTCCGCTTGATTTTCTAGTGAAAGTCGCGCCGCATATTTCTTGTTATCCTTCTAACTGATATTTCAAGCATTCATTGCTGAATTCTTAATTTTATTTTCAATTTATGGAATTCAATAAATTGTAACAATAATGTATACTTTATGGATCTGCGTTAGTTCTGCCAAGCACCGTATACAGTTAGAACCTCCAACCGATTTATGCTTTCGCGCTAGATATAAAATGGAAAGAGACACTCGAGAACTATGAAGGTGTTCCGTTAATCTTCCTCAACCGAACTAATTATTCCTCGTTCACCTAAAACCTCACCCCAAGCGAGATAAAACCGATTGTTCTTAGGCGATATCGCGCGGTATCTTTATAACTCATCTAACGGAACGTAACGAATGATAAATCCGCGACCGGTATGAGACGACCTGCGATTTATCCGCTTTATTCCCAGTCCCCCGGCACCGGTAGTCAACAATCGACGCTTAAAAGAAGCTACGGGTCGCACGGCCCTGTGTATGCGTATGCACAGACGACATGGACTAAAAATATCGGCGCGATTCTTTCAGCTGACGGAAGCGGCGCCAGAGGATCTTCCACGGCACGAGCGCGATGCGTCCGAGTCGTGATCGCTCCTGAGAGGGCCGAGACCGGCTGCGGTGGCTGCAGTCGAACCCGCCGCGAACGAGGAAGCCCGAGACGCCGGAGCGACGGCTCGCTTCGAGAGGAGGAGAACAGTGAGGATTTTTTTTTCTTTTTTACGACTCGTCTCGAGTGTCACTTTTGGCGGGGCACTCGAGTGGAGTGCCGAGATCGGTAGTTAACGCGCCGATTTTCAATTTGCGCTGTTATGTTTTTGGCTCACTTTTTTCAAGTCTCAATCATTTTTCTTATCTTCAGTTAAGATGGGATTTTAAGTAAACAAAAGTTTATTTTAAATTAAATTTTCTTATTCATCTTTAATTCGAAGTAACATGAATTAGCTGCGCAAATTGTAAATACCAATTACTGGCTTTAACTTCATGATGTAATTTATGATTTGAAGCTTGGATGAAATTATACTTTCTTTAATAACTGTATGTATAATTAAAATACACAAACAGCATCGACACTTTCTGAAAATCTAATTACAGATTCAACATTTCCGGGATGGCTTTTGTCATTCCAATGTCAAACGTGCACATTAGGTAGGCCACCCAAGCGGTCGTACTTTCACCTCATTGTTTGAATATTGACACTTGTCTTTTTTTCGGCGCGTCGTTCAGAATACCAAATTCCTTCCTAAAAGCTCCATTTTTTACATTTTCTTCTTCTGTTCATTTGGAGTGTCTAAAACTGCACTACTCGAACTCAACAAGGATATTTTTCCTAAATCTAAATATTCTTCATATTTTCCTTCTACAAATAAAAAAAAGTAAACAATTTAGTAACATTCAGTTTTGTTGATCTGCTGTTATATGTCAAAAGCTTAGAAAATTTCGCGACAAATAAAATACGTTTCCTCGACAAATAAACGTGGACTAATAAATGCGATATGAAAGTAGAGGAGGAGAGAGGCGCGGCTGGAGTGAGAGTAAGCGGCGCTGCGGAGGCAGGAGGATGCCGGGGAAGGCAGGGCTCGGTTGCCGCTGGCTGCTCCTGACCGTGGCCTTGTGCCTGTCGGCGGCTGCGGCGGCGACGGCCGAGCGTGACGGGGTCGCCGGCCGATCCATCGACCTCGCGGCCGGCAGCCTCGGCAACGGCCTCGAGTCCACCGGCAACGAAGTCGCCGAGCTCGACGGCACGACGCACCCCCACGAGGCCCCCGACAAGCCCAGCCGGTTCGACCTCGACGCCGGCCAGTTCACCGAGACCGACGACCCCGAGCTGCACGAGCTCGAGCGCAGGAGGCTGAGGCCCGTCGTGGAATCGCCGGTAACTGGCGTAAGTGAGATTTTGGACTTAGCCGATCAAAAGATAAAAAGATTGCACTTTGGTGGTATCACAGTCAATATTTAAAAACTAATTAATACTATGAAGTAAGTCAGAAAAATTATAAAAGGAATATCGCAATGAAAGGATTTAAAATGACTAGTTATATTTCCCAGCTTGAGTAACACTATTCTGGTTAAAGATAAAAGATACAGACATTCACACACATCACTCATGCTAATAAATTACATTCTAAGTAGTTTACCTGTAGCTAGTCAGTAGTTAGTCAGTAGTTAATTTGGTAAATAATTTTTTCTGTCGTTTATTTTAACAAGGGTCTTTTCTCAAAGTAGTAAAATTGGAATGCAGAGCTGGATCGAGTCCTGATACTTTCAGAAATGTTTCCGATAATATAATTTGTAAAGAAAAAATTGAATCTTTAATTCGGTCATTAAATTACTTTTTTATGTTTCGATTAAAAGTTATTATTTTTAATGTGAAATTCCTAGTTCTTATTTTCCTACACGCTTAAAAGGAAAAGTCATGGAGCAGCGACAAATAGCTGTTTATGGGAAAGTAAATTGCAGTTTTGGGTCATGCAGATTAAACCGGGATTAGTGATACCCTAAGCTGTTTTTTAAGGTCACGACATATTCAGCGTGGTATACACCTTGCATGTCATTTCCTTCTTTTCCCACTGAAAAAAGTTTTAATATTCGCATGCATTACCTAATGTGTGTTAGGATGAAAAGAGTTTAATGAACTTGCAACTTTTACCTGGTAATGAACCTGATGATCACGAATATTGCTACATAAAAAATTATGGTAGTTTAATGACCCTGTCAAAGTTTTATTTATTACACACGCATTAATTGCACGATCATTAAAAATACCAAAATAGATCTTTTTTTAGTTCCTCCTAATAAAATGAGAATTTATAGTTATTCAACCTCGTTATTTCCTTCAACCTATTTTATCTGATTATAACTAACATTTTTCGTTCTCAAGGTACCAGAGACGACGACGGTTGCAACCAGTACCGAGGAGGAAGTCAGTGGTCACCAGTCCAAGGTGTTCAAGTGCGATAACAAGACAATCTCAGTGAAGTGTATAGAAAAGCGAATTGACAGTTTCTTAAGGACGGTATCGACGTTCGACACGTTGAACGTTACCGATTCTGTGCAAATTGTGAAAAAGAAAGATGATCCCAAAGACGAAGTAAGAAACTTAGATAATGTGAACGGTACTTCCCTGTTCGATCGAATCCACAGGTTCGCGAGGAACCACGTGGTCAATATCAAATTGTCGAAGGCTATGCTTTCCCCGAGAGAGTCCAGAACGTTCTTCGGCGGTAAGTAGCTGGACTTTATTTTGGATCGTGGCCGGACACATTTAAACGAAAAAAAAACGAGTTTTTAAATTCATCAGCTTCGCGTTGAATCAGATAAAAACTAAGAATCCTATAAAAGGATAATTTTTCTTAATTAAGAGGATCTTATTTTTCATTACGACCGTTTACTCTACTTTTATTTCCAAATAAAATTCAAGATAAAGAATAATTGCTCTACGAAGATAAAGAAGTTTTATTACTTTTTTTAATCTGACTGAATTATCGTGCGTTTTTAAACCGTAGAAGAAGTTGAACTTATTTCTCGCATATAAATATAGTAAAATGTGTCCGTTACCGATCGCACAACCACGCTGTATGACGCATAACACAGAAACCGCTTAAACACCTACTAAGCTCACAACACTCTATATAATTGGTATGAATCTCCTGGTCGCAAAATTTTCTTTCCTAGAGTAAGGAATTAAAAAAAAAGGATCAAATGAAACACCAAAATTGCTTACCTGCGCCGGCCAGCTTGCCAATGGGTTATGGTTTAACGGACTAATCGCGGCGAGAATGAGTAATAAGCTAAAGGTTCGAGTACGGTAGAACAGGTTTACACTGTTTGCTAGGCCACCGCCACTACTATTACCTTTACCACCGCCGCTAGTGCAGCATTCACGCCACTTGCTTCTTTTTGCGGGCCCCACGCGTACCGGCTTTCACCGAGCAATTCTGACGTAGATGAGCGCCAAGTTGAAGGTTCCATTTTCGTCGGGAGATAAATAAACCGCCGGCGCGCGGGCGCGCTTAGAATAACGATTTCTTAATTAGCCTCGAATGCACGGCGAGTACGTTCGACGACGATTTATCAAACTGACTTATTTTTACCGGTCTGTTATATATCCTCGGTTTTGTTAATTAGGTAATCATTTTCAGTGCAATAACTGGGTGAAGATTGAATAATTAATTTGGATATTACTACATTTGAATGCAGGATTGAATTTGATTTGTATAGACGGAGCCGTTTTGAGTAGCCATGAACTTTACCGTTCCGCTTTGTGACTGTAATAATGAGTTGCCGTGTCGTATTCAACTTCTCGACCGACAGATAAAGAAAAAATAATTTAATAGAGGCTCGCTTACACTAAATTTCCTGTGTTTACTTACTTGGCGATGTTCCCAACAAAGAGAAGAAAGTCTTATTCTTTAAATACCAATTTTTGCAAAATGCCCACTTCTTCAACGGGCCTTTTTATTAGCTTTCTCTATTCTTTTAAAAAAGAAAATGGCTACTGAAAAATCTGCTTTTTGTTTCTTTTTGTAACTGCGGCTAATTTATCCATTAGCTATTCAAATTTACAAAGGCTGTCATTTACTAAATATTCAGGTCAAAATCAGAGCGGATAGTTTTATGGTATTAACATCCTTCTGTGAAATAGGTTATCACAACGTGCAAATAAAGCAGACGAGTTTGCTTTTGAATTTATTATTTTAAAGGGAAAACCGGTTGATTTAATTACCACCAGTAGCAATTATTAGTCAATACATCAGAAATTCAAAATAAATTTTATGTTGACATTAAATCGAGATTCTCTTATAAAACAGACAAAAATGATTCGGGGAAGTATTCATTTCTTTATTGAGATCAGTGAAGAATCAAAGTGATACACTCGGTTATCTTTATTTTTATTCCACAAGTCAGTAACTCAACATACTCAACATGTTTGGACTCCACGTCGAACATCAACAACGGATAAACGAAGAGAACACCCCATAGCATGGCTTGAGGAACTAACAGCAACGCTTTAATTGGCCGGTACTTTTGCTTTCAGCTATACAGGGAAAGAGTACGTTTTTAACAGGATTCGGACTTGGTTTTTTAGCATTCGGCCTGAAAAAACTTTTTTTGCCACTCTTCATCGGTGTCCAGATAATCAAGAGTATCCTGATCGCGCTCTTCCTGCCGAGCATCATAGGGAGCATCGGCAAAATCGTTGGTAAAGGTCAGTTTTAAAAAACAGCACCCTATTGATTACTCAAAGCACCCTACTGTTATCTCACAAATTTTAATGAAACAATGGCTTGGAGGGTACAGCTGATGGACAAACAAAAGTATTTAATTTCATAAAGTAATAAACTGATGCGTTGAATCCTTCAATTAATTGTTTGATTTTCTTAGGCCATAGGAATAGATTTAGTTGGCTTCCAATTAGAGAAACGTGTATTCTTTAATCCGTTTGACTTGTTTAATTAGTTTAAAATAAATTTAAATATATTTATTGATAGACGCACTTTTACGGTTTAGTTACTGTTTAGTTTTTTTCTTAACCGATTTATTAATAGTGCAATCAAGTTTGATATTGAAGAATATTGTATTTGATTAATGAGTTGCTAAAATAAAGAAATGCGGTCAGAGTTCAAGAAGATACACGTGAAAGTGTGCCTATTTATTATCATATCAATGACGATTAATGAGGGTAGCCTATTTGTATGCTGATCCATCGATTCATACCGGTCTACTACACTGTGATAGACATATTTAATGATAAACATTTCAAGTAGGAAACAATTTTTCAATTTATTATTTCCTATTAAAGTTTTATACAAATTTAATTAATAAGGAGAGTGTCAGCTAAAAAAAAATGTTAGTAGCTCAATCTAGTAAGAAATGCAAGATAACATTAAAAAATTAAAGAAGGAATGCCTAAAATTTTTTCAATTTTTTCAATATATTAAAAAAAACTTGTGTTAGCTTATTTAAATTTTAATTACCTCTCTCCATGGAAACATCAATCCAATTTTATAAAAAGAAGCCTATGACCCAGAAGTCTGACACTCTCATTGTAAGCATTTGACGTTTAATAGATTTTTAAAATATCGGAGTATTAAAGGAGGAAATTGTAACGGTTCCTCTCGCATTCCCTCAAATTACCAGTGAAATGACCAAGACGCGTTCGGAGCACCGAAATCACTAAAAGTATAATATCGCTAACGCGCAATTATTGCCGAGGACTAAATCTTAACGAGAGCAACATTGGCAATCTAAAAGAGCAGCGAGCGAAATTACACGCGTACGACTTCCTGCGCAAGAAGTAGCTCAGAGGAACAATATACACTCGATGGCACGCGCGGGGGGCAAAATAATCGAGTCATCGGCTCTAAAATATAATAGCCCGTTGGCAGGAGCGTACGCGTCACCCACTTTACAAACGAGGCGCAGCGACGAATCGAGTGCGTTGACACGGCGCGCCGGCGCCAGGGCGTACCTCGCGCGTCGCCGGTGCGGCAACGGGTTACGTCAAAACGGCACGCGGCGATTTCTAATTACGTCTCCGATCGCTAATTACGCTGGTTCGCTGCGCAGGTGTAACCTCCTTCGCCCAGTCCTCGCACAATCCCCAGCAGCAAATGGAGGAGAACTACGAGTTCAAGGACAACCAGGACCTGTACAACGACGACTACATGACGCGACAGCCGCTGGGCACGCTGCCCGCCTCCGCCATGTACGACGAGAGTATGCTGCAGACCAAGGCGCCGGAGATAGCCTCGAGGTTCGCCTTCGTCGATCCAAGGCTCACGCCGATGAACGCGCTCTCCGATCGGTACTACACCAGGCACATGGTCAACCCGCAGGCGAAGCGTCAGGACTTTAAGGTGGGACTTGCCCTTTTTTTATACTCTGCGTACATTTTCTTCTTCAGTTATTACATTTCAATTCAAATAATTTATACATATATTTATAATTACAATGAAATTAATTAAATGAAATTAGTTCACCATGGGTTTATGTGCATAAAACTAAGACAACTGTTTAGTTAAAATGAGCCCTGCTAGAAAAGCTCAGGTGATATCTCAGGTGAGTCCTCAGGCGAAAATCTCAGATGAGTTTTAAAGTGGTGCAGCTTATATCTCGACTCAAAATATTTCACTTGAATCTCAGGTGAGATCTCAGGTGATATCTCAGGTAAGATCTCAGGTGACATCTCAGGTAAGATCTCAGGTGACATCTCAGGCAAGATCTCACCTGAGATACAGGTGAAGTATTTATAGCCCAGATATAAGCTGCAACAGTTTAAAACGCACTTGAGATTTTGGCCTGAGGACTCACCTGAGATCGCACCTGAGCTTTTTCAGTAGGGAGAGGCATGCCTCAGAGTTTATTTGGCGGTAAATGTACAAAGTAACATAGACAACATCTAGGTCCAATTGAATTTTAATTTATTGTGAATACTTTGAGATCATGATCTCGATCTCTTCGAAATTGTGATCGGTAGAATTTTAATATCCACTTCGAAAATCAGTGACACAAAAAAATGAATTTACCTTTCTGTACAAGTTTTGATTGTTTTTTTTTAAATCTCTTTGAGAAAGCAATTCTGCTAATTCAGTTATCACTGCCTTTTTCTACCTTACATTTTTGTGGGCATCGAACTTAATGATGACAGTTCAATACAAATTACTCGTGAAATGAAAATTTCTCTAAAAATTATCAATACCACATTAAGGTCAGGTTTATTCTATGAAATGAACTAAAAAAAAAATATCTACGAAATCGCATAAACTGCTGATGAACTGCTGATAATACTTAATTCCAACAGTAAATTGGCATCTACTGATTCATTATTAACTAGCAACAGGTAAACTACTTAGTTGCCAATTTATTGGAATCAAGTGCTTCATCAGTACATCATACTAAAGTATATAGTATGCAATAGTTCTTCCAGTAGTTTATTTTCACAAGGGTAACTTAACAATTTTTATACTTAACATTTTTTACTTCAATCTCTTAAAGAGCCCGAGTTAACCAGCAATCCTTGTAGCTTCTCATATTCCACGAATAAGTTCGAATTCGATATAACAATTGTCTACTTCATTTTAACGAAAATCTAATCTCTTCCGAACGATTGCAGGTGTTCCACGAGATACCGACGAGCTCGCTGCTCCTGACGAACTACGACCCGTTCTACTCGCCGCTGCTGTCCAGGCTGGACGCGGTGTTCGCCCGGCTCGGTCACCACAGCGAGGGCTGCCGCGAGTACGCGGTGTGCGCGATGTACCGCAGCCCCGCGCGCTACGCGCCCTACTCGAACCTGGTGTCGGCGCAGCTGTCGCGCGAGCTCAACGAGCTGCGCAAGCCCAGCTCCGACAACCCGGACGTGCTGCGCTTCTTCCGCTACATGAAGGCGGCCAAGGACGGCCAGGACGGCGTGCGCTGCGAGGACGCCTACGCGGACTGCGCCGGGGCGCGCGACGACCAGACCATCAGGCAGAACCAGGCGATGCTCGCCACCTACCAGGACATCGACAAGCTCGTACACGCCAGGAAGCTGTGAGGCCGGGGCGGAGTTTGTTTCGGAATTTCGAGGGCTTTAGGGGGCGATTTTTAGGTCGGCATGACGAATTTTGCTACTCTGGTGAGATGGAACTGAAATTTGAGTACCTCTTTTTCGCGAGTTGCTCGGCAGAACTCGAATTTTAACGGGGTTCTGTTGATTTATGTTTTAGGAGACTACGGAAAATTTATTTATTTATTTGGATTGTTTTGGAAATTTGAGAACTAATCGTATGAAGGTGTTGTGTAAAAAGGGTTGCGTTTTTACATGATACTTTCACTATTAATAACTAACTTTTGGAATTTCTTTTCATGTTGTCTGGGAACGAATATTTTTAAGAAGATGTCATCGCATATGATTTTCCTGTACTTTATCAGCCTTTTCAAACGAAAATTTTAAGCAGAAAAATCATTTGACAACATTTGTTGCCTATTTTGTACTTGTCTCATTTGAAATTGCTGCTGAATTTGGAATATTTATTGTATAACGAAACTTTTTAGAGGGTTGCATATTTTTTTAAAATGATTTATAATTTTTCGTGTATAAATATGTAACTGTTTGCCATGATATATTTATATAATTATTTTCTATTTTAATACGTTTTGGAATTTTTTTAAGGATTTGTATTTAAAATTACTTGTGAAAATTTTTTAATCAAATCTTTACTCATGATTTTTAGTCATTTTATTCTTACAATTAAGTAATAATTTCTGCAAAAAATCAAAACTGACATACGTTTAGATCACTGAAAAGTTACTCATAATTTGAAAATAGTAATGATAGGTCAAATGTGTAGAGCTGAATATTTTTCAAAATTATTTTTTATTTATTTTTTTAATAATCGATTTAAACGAAAACGTATATGACCTTGTAAATTTATTATATAATGTAAAATTACAATTTTTACAAAAAAAACTGTCATTGTTAATAATTCAAATCACGAGGAATGAGTTTCTGAAAAATGATGATTTTCTAATCAAATTGTACTTCACCGTTATGTGGTAATTTATTTAATTTATTTATTTAACGTAGATTGTTCATATTCATTTAATTATTTATTTCATGAACGAAAAACATCTCTTTTTCGGAAACTTAAAGTTAACATCCTTGTGTTGGCTCATCAGCATAAAGTTTATTTATTCTAGACTAATGCTTGCTTTTATTTATTTGTGTGTTATTTATTTTTTTTGTGTGTACCAACAGTGTGAGTCATTATTGTTACGACTAGTGTGATTGTAAACGTTAACATAATGAGTCAATTGAAGTGTAATTACCATCAATTGGAAGATCTTACACTGATCTATGTCATCGATTGAAGATGTACAGTCCATTAAGTGTTGAATTTTGAATACATTTGATGTTAATAAAGTTACAACTTAAAATTAATTAAATATAAAAATAATTTATTTTTCCTTTAATTTTATAGTTATTATTAGAGTTAAGATTCTTTAACATTTGTTTAATTGTTAATATCTAGTACAAGTGTACACGGACTTATTGTAAAAAGAACTTACACTTTATTTTATCCTCAATAGCTAGTTATATAAAGATACATTGAACATTTTTAAAGCTACTTAAAAAGAAAGTAAGTAAACAATTTTTTGCGTATAAAAATCGGTTTACCTTTAGATTTAATTTTTTCATTCACTGTGTTTCAGAAATTAAAAAGTTATGTAAGGAATATTACTCAGACCGGTATATTCAAAGAGGTAAGAGAAATTCGGATTCGTTGAAGCCATTAATCCTATGACGCATTCGCAGCACAAGGGACTTTCCGTAAGAAAGTTCATATCCTTTTGCATCGCAGTTCTTTCACCCGTACACTTTATGTCGTCTACATAAACTTGTTCATTACTATATTATATCTAAAATTTATTTTAGATATAAAATATCCTGCGCTATCTAAATAGCAATAGTCACTAATTAATTAGTAAATACATTTTTTTGAAATTAAAAAATTTAAGTGTACTAAACCAATTATTTTCTCAAAATAAGTAATTAAGTTAATTCGTAAATTCTGTTTTTACAAATTTAAAAAGCAATTCTTTTTTTCAATATACATCATAACAAATTACTAAAATGACTATACAAAAGTTATTAATTTATATTCTTGAAATAAAAGAACATAGAATCTAGATAAAAGTAAACACGAAAATTAAAAAAGATACGTAACATCATCAAAACACACGTCAATTATACCCTCAGTCCGTGTAATTATGAAATCAAGAAGAAAGAATCGCGCAAGAGGGCCGGCCGACGTCCGCGGGTGTCGCAAGCTCCGTCCGAGAGTCCATCTCGCTCGCGGGGTTCCGGATCCGCATCCTGGAAGATCGCTTTCACTCTCGATTTTTGTCCGTTGTATTTTTTTTTCGCGGCCGCGCGGGGCCTCTTTTCTCTCTTACCTCACGCGCTGAGCCCACGCTTCTTTCACTCCGCGTCCCACCCCCTGTTGAAAGCGTATAAATCCAGCGGCCGGGGGCACCGAACGGGCAAAGGCTTACCGACCATCCGCAGCAATCTGCTCCGAATTTTACTTCTCAAACGAGTAAGTTTGAAGACTTGGGATATCGTAGAATTTTTAGTGGTGCGGCGCGTTCGAAGTGTCTGTGATTTCCTTTAGTTGCAGTGAAAGTTTTGGATTTTTAGTGAAAATTGACAAGTGTTTTTTATTTTTTTATTATTCATGAGTAAAAGGGAATTTTTTTTTCTTGGTACACTGAAAGGCAAATTTTGGACACTTTCTATTTTTACTCATGGAATGTAGATATTCCTTAAAAAATGGATTTTTCATAAATAATGAAGAGATATCCCTTAAAATGTACTACTTGTTGGTAATGGAGTATCGACATTTCTTAAGTAAAATGTTGATTTCCTAAGGAGCAACTCTTAAGATACATTTTTTAATTGATAAAGAAAAATCCCTTAATATGTATGTACTTTAGATTTTAGGGGATACTTCTTTATTAATGAGGAAAAATTCTTTATTTTTTCACAAATCTTTACATTTTCTGGGTAAATCTTCTTTCAATAAAAGTAAATTTATCCAAAAATTTATTTCCGCGTGTCTAAAATTTAAATTAACATTGATCTTTTTTCATAAATTATGTCGCAATACAGAATTGTTTAAAAATCACGACTTTGGATACAAATTGTGATCCAAATTTACAAATTTTCAATGTGGCCAAGTGATTTTAAAATTATTTGTTTTTAATTTATGGAACTGAATTGCAGAGCAAAATAATTGAATTATATTAATTTCGAAGAATAATAGATCAGTAATTACTTAAGTAAGTGTACTACAGCATTTCGTCAGTGACATCCGTTGAAAAGGATATTAAAACATATTTCATGCATACGAATTTAAGAGTACCGTTTTAGGAATCGACTTTCAATATTTTTGCCATTGTTAAGAATCATTCCAAACGTTAGCGTTAATTTATGAGTATTAGACTTAGCTGTAAACTCCTCAAGTACATGCTTAAAAGTCAACGCATAACTGAAAATTCTATTTCCGTAAACTACATGCAAACTCGTTTAAACGCTATTCGAATGTAAAATCAACGCAAAAATTCTCGAATTGCTGCTGTGATTTAGAACAAAATCCGTTCCGCTTCTCGCTAAAACAAAATCCAATTCGCTATAGCATCGAAAAGAAAAAAAAATAGCACATCGGTAAACAATAGCCTCGATTCTTAACCGGCTGTCTCGCGGCTCATTAAAGATCCAGAAATATTTCCGCGGCCTGGCGACGAACGCATCCGAAACCGCAGTAAACATTGGCTGTCCGGTCGCGAATGGTACACCCGCGCGACGAAATAAGTAGGCTACCTGCAGGCGGAGCTGCCGCCTCGCAAGAAGCTCTCCGTCTCCTGCACTCAAGAGCGAGACGGAGAGAGAAAGAGAGAGAGAAAGAGAGAGGGGAAGAATCGAGTACCCACAATTGCGGGGCAGTGCGCGCGCTAAACAGCACGTACGCCCCAGCGGCGGCGATCGCGATATTCAACGAAAAGGACGCAGGAATGCGGGACCCGGTTTCGAAAAAGAGCGTGGAACCGCCTCCCCCTGCGCGGGCGTGGATCCGCAGGTGGACGTCCCCGGACGCGCGCGGCACCTTCTTCCCTCCTCGCCGCGCGCGCTCGCTATAACGGGAACCGCTTTAACCTTAGCCGCGCGCCGGGCATCGCGCAGCTGACTGCGCCAGAGTCCGGAAAACGCTCGCGAGGCGCGCACCGCCTCGTTCCTCGCCTTCGCTTTTTTATTATCCCTTCTACCCGCGTGTGCACGCCAGAGGAGTGCGCGAGTCTTGCGGAAGCCGGGGAAATATGAACAAAGATTACGGTAACGAATAGGCAGCCGCCTCTGCCGGGGCGTTGTTGCTCGCTTTTTCTTCCGAGGTTCTTCTTTTTTTTTGTTACACGTTGGACATCGAGCCGTGCGAGGATGAAAAGTTATTCGAACCGGTAAAAAGATCGTGACTCGTTTGGCTCGAGCGAGTAAAAGTTGTGAGTTTAGTGTGTAGCGGCCGGGGAAGTGTGACGATACTAAGTGATCTGTAACGTATGCGGGGTACACTGGGATGTTTGCACTGGGCGTTTGCATTTAACTATGCAGGTTATATTTGAGGATGAAACGTTTAGTAGGGGATTACTTTGAGAAAACAGTGCATGAATGTTCTAAATGAAGATTTAAATGGTAGTGCAACAACGTAATTAAGTTAACATACGATTACCTTACGAATTTTTAATATTTGGTTTACGGCAAGGGTTGTTTGGTATTTGTCATTTATCGGTTGCATTAATTTATTTCTTCGGTTCAACAAATACTTTTTCAGATAGAGAGAACCGTATGTGGCCTTATTTACTTTGTTGCTAATACCGATTTTTTTGTGAAAATGTATTGTTTATTAATGAACTGAAATCTCGTATACCTAATTATAACTTTTATGCCCAATTAAAAATTGACCTAAAAATTAGGCTTTTTAATTGAATTTTAAAAATTTCAAGTGTTTTTGGTCAGTCTTATGCGTTTAAAAAACTGCCAGGAATACAGTTCATTTACATTTCAAGTGCGTTACACTCAACCGTTGAATTTATGTTAAAAAATTCGAGTAATAATAAGTATCTTCAAATATATTGTACGCATATCCTGTACTTACTATTCATATCACTTTTCAGGTGAAAGGAGGCTAAGGTAGAATGAGGTTGGACCTGCTGTCGATAACGTGGGCCATTCTGCTCGCGGTAACGTGGAGGTCTGCCGCAAGCGACAAGGTTACCTTCCAAGAAGATGCTACCGACGAACGGCCCGCAGATACCGGTAACATTTCAAATTAATTAATAAATTTAGAAACTTGGATTTCGGCTATTTTTCTGAAATTTTAAATATAAGGTATCCACGTTATTACTTTCCAAAATTCATTTTTAAATAATTAAATTACTGATTCACATTTCTTTATATATCCTCTAAGACATGAATAATAACGCACTTAATTAACAACTATGTCTATGTGTCAAAAGAAAGTGTAAAAGAAAGTTGATTTTTAACTTAACTCATCATCAGCACGAGTGATTAAACTCCAAAAAGCTTAAAACACAAATTTTAATGTTTGATTTAGAAAGTCTTATGCTACAAGTAACATTTGTAAATCTAATTATCACAAAATTTTAGGTGAGTCGGCCATTAACGAGGAGCCAAGACAGCATGCAAACCGAAATCGTACCCGTCAGGGAAAAGATCTGCTGGACTGGATCGGTCTGGGTACCGGTCAACACGTGGATCCTTACTTGGCCAGGGCGAACGAGGGCTGCTTGAACGGAGACTTCGCGGAGTGCTTCAAATCCAGAGCACTCAATACCTTTTCGGATTTCTTCGATCAGCAGCAATACAATTTGAATGACAATGTTAAAGTCATAAGGATGCCTAGACAAATTGTAAAAGAAGTTAATAGTCAAGCTTACGAGTTTTCGAGCTCTCCAAGGTAGTTTATTATTCAATTTGAAAATTTCAATATTATTATAAGTATGGAAGTCAGTAGCCTCTGAATAGGACCAATTCCCTCCATTCTGCCTTTGAATAGTGTCTTTATCAGAAAACCCTTATTTCTGATTCTATTTACTGATTCCTGGTCCTATTCAGAAGTAGAATTGCGAAATTTATCTGTTCTCCAGTTACTGATAGGGAGAACGACTTTCCAAGAATTGTATTCCCCTTACCGTCTTTGAGCATCTTTAATCAGAAGATTCACTGTAACTAGATTTAATTTTAAAAAATTTTGCAGATCTGAAGATACAGAGTGGGATCAATTAGTCAAATTCGCTATGAGGAAAGCTGAAAAGTTCGTAAAGACTGCTGCTATTGAAGTGTCGATACCCTCTTGGTTGGCAGGGGAGAATGAAGTTTACGCACCAAGATTTATCGACGAGATTGCTGATGAAATTGATATTCTTGAGAACAAGAAGGATACTCTTTTCTGTAATTATAATTTTTATTTTATCTACGTTAAAATCATGATTTTAATAATACAATCTTCCGTATGTAATATAAAACTGTAAACTACATTGAAATAATTTTCAGCTCGCAATCGTCTAAAGAGGCTACTGATCCCGATGCTGATCGTTCTGAAGCTCTTCAAACTGAAGCTTCTTTTGTTTTTGCCCCTGATTTTGGGTTTGGCCTCCTTCAAGAAATTCCTTGGCTTCTTAGCCATCGTCATTCCAGGTCTCATCGGTTTCTTCAAGCTCTGCAAGCCTATCACTCAAACATACACACCGCCTGTGTATTCACCAAGCGGTATTGGTTTTCCAGGGGGTCACTATAAGGAAAATCATGGATTCAGTCCTGATCACGGATCCTACCAGCCTGCCTATCATGACCAGAGTCATCATGACCAGAGTCATCATGGCAGTGATAATGTTAATTTCGGGCAAGAGTTGGCATATCAAGGATACCGAGACTACCAGAAGTAGGATTATTTATTACAATTTTTATTTGAGCCAAAGTTTAGTTCGAGTTTGAGAAGTACCGTTTGTTGTATTATTAAAGATGTTAGAGACTTATAAAGGCAAAATGTCAGTTTTTGTCAATGACAGATGATGCAGATGGCAAAAATTGACAAAGAAAGCTTATAAGACCTTGAAGGCATAGATTTTGTATGCTCTAGTGTATCTTAGATAAGAGGTATTATTTCAAAACTACTTTTTTGTACTTATAAATTATTTTTTCAGTATTTATTTTAATCTAAATTTTCCAGAATTGGTAAAAAAAGTTTAATTTGAATATTTACTGATGTATATTTTTTAGTTTTTAATGAAGAGGCGTATGAGTCAAAAATGGAAATTAAAAAATAATACTGACTCTCTTCTACAGATTTTTCAAATTCGATAATTTTATACTAAAGTAGCTAGTGTGCTAGATAAACTACTTAAATAATTGTAAGTGTATAAAATCGCAATAGACTTATGGATTGTCAAATAAGAACAACATGAAAATGTATAAGTGTAAAAAATCTGTAGGACAAGCCAGTTAGGAAAAATAAGTAAGAAATTATTTGAATACGTTGATACCTCTGTGGCACTAAAACAGATCAAAAAATGAACTTTTCGTTTGTAATTAAAATCTCAGATTATCTTTGCGACTAAATTTAGCAATTCGGTTTTTTAATTTTGTGGAAATTAGAAAGCTACATATACTTTGTAAGGATTTTTTCTAGTTTAGGTTTTAATATCACATTTGTAAAATATTGAGCTAGTTCAATATTTTATACGAATTATCCGGATGTGTGCTTTAATCAAGATATTTAATTTGACTCTCTTTAAATCTGTTGTACAAATAGATTTCATGCATTAATAGTTAAATTAATATTTACGAACTTTGGTTCTAGTTTACAAGAAAATCGTAATAATGCTAACGTAATAATGCCTAGTGACTTAATATTTCATAGATACATTAACGTTGCGCCATAAAAATATTTATTGAAATTTCATCGCCATAAAGTAATAATCTCCCTATTTTTATACTCGTCGATGGCATTATTTTGTAAAGAAACTTTTTATACTTTTTTAGTTTAATAAATTTTATATCAAGTGCTTATAATATTTTTTTATTAATATCCTAATATATAATTATATGAAAACTTATCAAATTTTCTTATAAACATTTTCTTCTGTAAGTAATTAG
The DNA here is from genome assembly GCA_900480045.1 of Eurytoma adleriae. NCBI lineage: Eukaryota > Metazoa > Arthropoda > Insecta > Hymenoptera > Eurytomidae > Eurytoma > Eurytoma adleriae. The sequence continues at coordinate 216,036 of UXGC01000165.1, read as the reverse complement.
TTTAAAAAACTTTTACTAAAGCATTGAAAAATTGTAAATTAAAAAGCAGTTTTACTTGTAAGTTTCTTAAGTCTATTTAATTCTACTTAAGTTTCTATTCTATATAAAATGTATTAATACTATTAATCTACATCGCAACAAAAGTCAACTTGTCAATTTACAAAATTGAATTTATATACATTGTTTTCACTTAAATTGCAAGTCAGTTGAAATCGCAACAAACAATGTTTCTCATTTTCAACGTCGTTCTTTTTACGACTTGCAACAACAGCGAGAACATCCATAAATAAGGCCCGTTCAGAAGCCGTACACCCTTTTACAGTAAGTCCTTACTGTTTGCTCAAAACACAAGGTAGTAAATAAACGCGAAAAATAAAAATCCTCCTTGGAAGTCCATAAAACTCCGTCCGCCTTTCAACGTGAATTACCGCGCGCACGTCAGGATGCGCAAAAATCTGGCTCGTACGACCAAACCCGGATCGACTTTTACGAGCGCCGCGTGCCGACATAATCGAGGTGTAAAAACGTCGAATGAAAAAATTGCCAATCATTACTTTCAATCGAAAAGCCTTTGCTCCCCAAGTCCCCGGTAGATAAACAATTCGCTTCGTGCACGTCCCATGGAGATATCTGGAGAAGCTTTCCGTTGGACCGACTCAGTAGATTAAAATGCCTTTTATAAAAAAGTCATTTTACCTTAAAATTTCGTCATCGAGAATGTTGCATTTTTTTATCAGCAATCAGGATGATTTTTGAGCAGCCCAAACTTATGAAACCTTCAGAAGCAGTTTCAGTCTTTGCTAAAGTTTTTATCACTTTGTGAGTAGTATGACGCCTTCGTGATTCTGCAAATGTATCAATCACTTCTGAACCAGGAGGAATGAGGAACCGTCAATTCTGGCTTGTAAGGAGAGGAAGACGAAAATCGTGGAATGTGGATTTTGGCCCACGACAGTTCCTGGAAAAGTGGGGTAGAATCGGCTTATAGTTTATCTACTCTCGCTGCTCGCTATACAACGACCTGCTCGAAAGTCAATCCCACCACGCAGTAACCGGAGATTGAGTTCCGAGTTGAGTTTCTCCCGAGATTCTGCTCCGAGGCGTGCGTTATAAAGACATATAGGTGCGCACGGGCTGCAGCGATGATTTTGCGAGCCAGCCGATAAAAGTATCCGTCGCGTGTGGACTTTCTCAGATGCAGCCTTTCGGAAAGAGGACAATAAGAGAAAAAGGAAAAACGCAGCAAACATTCAGTGGTTTGATGATTTTTGGAAAATTAGCTATATGCTGCATACAAATTTATCGGCGGATGCAGGTTAATTATTATCAATTCAACATATAGCGGTTAGTTAGACCAAGAACTTGCATACGATTTAGACGCATCTGATTAACATCCAATTTTAGTTACATTTGATTACCATGGTTATAAAATTTCTATCAAGTGTAAAAAACACACACATAGTCCGCGGCTCAAGAATTAGCCAAATTTGTAAATGAAATCATAATTGCTCCTGGAATTCAAACTTTTTCTGACTTATTGATAAAACTAATAGGCTCTGTACCTGGATCCTAGCGCATTTCTTAATTTAAAGTGAAGTACTCAATGTAATTCAAAATTACGATCTATGGAATTTCAATATCCAGATTCAGAATCTTGAATGGTCTGTTCGAAATGTAACATGTCTAAAAAAATTAATTTATCATCGTTAATGCACTTTAAGAACTACTGCATTTTTAACCAAGTGGTGCACTAGAGTAGTTCCAAATTCTCGATCCCCATGTGCAGCATGAAAAGTCCATTCTTATAGTAAACTCAGCGCACATTTTGCTGCGAAAAGCAACCCGCAAGCGACGTTTTCATTCATTTATGCAGTCCCCCTTAATCGCAGGCACCGGCGCTTTATCAAGCCGCTCCCCTGCGGGCGCGTCTCATTTCTTTCCGTCCTCCCTACTTTTTTCCCCCTTTTTCGCGCGCGCGCACGCAGTCCACTTTCCCGGAACGACGCAAATATTCGCGAGGCAGAATTTGGCCTCGATATAGCGCCGCTGCGTTTTCCGTCGCGCGGCTAATGCGCCGCTCCTCGCGGCGCTCTGAATTAATATCGCGCGGGAGGCGGAATGGATTTCGCCGCGTATCGGGGTCACGCGCGCCGCGAGGAGATAAACAAATCGCGCGCGATGCACGCCTCGATCGCCGCGGCGGCGGCTCTTTTTGTCCGCGCCGCGGGTGAAATTGTCCACGCCCGGTCCCGCTCGAACGGAACCTTTTTTTTTACGGATGAACGTGCCGGTCGAAATCAAAAGTACGCGGACGCCGCTTTTCTAAATAGGAACGGCTTTCGTTTCGAATCGAGCGATTTTTCTCTTTTCTCGATTCCCCGTTCTTTTTTTCTCTTCTTTCCCCTCGTCGAGGTCGACCGATCGGAAAGATTCCACGTTGAGCTACTAAGCAGTAAAAATAATGCACGCCGGAGTATTTAATTAGCCTTCGTGAGCAACAATTACATCCTGGAGAGAAATTTTAGCGTAAAATAATTTTTTTTTTCGATAATTAACTGACTAATTTTTACAAATAATGTATGATTTTGTATGATTATTTTTGCACTTTCTTGTTTAAATTTAATGTACTTTTTTTATTATCTGTTTAGTTGTTTACGTGTTCACGTGTTTCTCAATTAATAATCATAATCATAGTAATCGTCTCAATGTATAGAGCTGATCAACTGCATGATGCAGCAGAACTACTCTTTTACGTGCGGTGAAAGTTTTGGTAATCAGGTGTTAATTTCTTTGTTTGCCATGTGTGATGGTGATAAACGTCATATGTTTACTCACCGAAGTTCATTGTTTTTTATTTACTATCCTCGTTACTTACTCACACTCAAGTGTTATGAACTTGTAAACAAATTCTAGTGCGAAAACATTAATTTAACAAAAACTAAATTGTTTCTAAACAAAATTACTGAAAAAATTATGATTTCATTTGTATCGAACTATATTGAAAAAAATAATAAAATTTGAAATATAATTATATTGATTACTAGACGAATTGTATCGGTTCGAGTGCAGTTTACAAAAGAAAGATTTCAGCAACCATTAAATGCATTTCGATCTTATCAAAGAACTTTCTCCGGCTGATCTGTGGGCAATTTCGAATTGCATCTAGCAAAATAAGCTTCGGCCAGTACGATAAAATCTTGAAGATACGAACAAAAGATAATATTAAGATTTTTTACAAAAATGATACTGCGGCGTTTGAACATGCGATTTTTTATATTTAAATTTATGTATCAGTGCGAATGTATCATGCCTAACAAAATATGTACAACAAACTGTTTCCTATTATACCGTACGACAAATTGTAGTTATGTAGCTTAAACTACATTTCAATACCACAGGTCACGTTTAATTGGCCATTCTTTATTTCAGTAATTAGATTAAGCGAATTGGAATAGTATCGCATCCATATAAACAAAAGGATAATGCTTCACACATAACTTAGATTTATCTCCATTGTTATTGAAGAGAAATTGCAGATGCTTTAATATAATAGAGTGAGTGACTCGGAAAAAATGCATCGCACTTCATTAAGATTGATCGATACCTCATAAAAAGCGCAATCATGACTTTAAAGATGCAATTAACTGTTGTTGTCAGCCAAGTAGCGGTACTTTTTAATATCGTAAAAATGCTTACGTGTTGCGAATACCTACGAACTATATGGAATAGTTTATTTAATTTTTCGATTTTTCAATTTTACACGCTTTAAAAAAAAACGATTTTCACCCAATCTTTCCAACCACTTTCTAAGTTAAATTAAGTGAACCATTTTTATATGAGCTAATAATTAGCGAAGTGTATTTTTCACCGATGAGCGATTAGTGGAGCGCATTACACTGGAGATACTTTTTCATCAATTAATCTTTTCTAAACGGACATGTTTACATCGACTACGCAGTGTGCGCGCAGGCACCACCGATCGCAGCGGATAATCTCGAGATACAAGATAAAGACAAACCATCGCGCGGCCAGGGTCAAGATCATCCGTCGATTACTCACGACTAACTCGGACAAATAATGCGACGGTGCACGCTTCACCTGCCGGCGATTTCCTAGAAATCGGCGTGGACGTCGCGATCCCGCGAGCCGTGACATCGCGTCGCGATAAATTTTCGGAGGCGCGACGACGACGGCGGCGATGCGGGGAATCGAGGTCACGGCCGACGAGTGCACGCCGCCGCGACATTGGCGCTCTCGCTCCTCGGGTGGCGTCCCGGCGCCGCCGCCGGACCACCGGCTTCCTTTTCGTTGCGCGCGCTTCGACGAAAGAAATGCCCCGCGCGCGCGCGCGCGCAGCTTTCTCGCTCCTTATGGCCGTGCGCCGAATAGATGCAGACGATTTTTTATTGGCCGACGCTCGTTTTGGGTATAAGCGAGGCTTTTTCCGCGGTTTTATGGGAGACGATTTGTTGGAGATCGGTATGGGTAGTGTTGGTGACGGTAGACGATGTGTTCAAGATTTTTTTATGCGTCTAATTGATTTATTGTGGTTACTATGTACAGTAGGAGAAAATTCCGTTTGAAGTACTTAATCCGAATGATTTGTGTGGAAAGAAAAATCATTTCGATATCGATTTCGAACAAAAGTTGGAAATCGGCATGGATCTCGATCGCTAATTTTGTATAATGCCTCAGAGTTTGCCCTATATATTTGATTTCATAAACAAAACAAATTGAATTTTGTTTTTCTTAAAAAACAAGAGCACTTCGAGATCGATTTCGAATAATTGCTCGAAATTCGAGTGAATCTCGATCGCCAAATTTATATAAAATATATAATAACATAATTTTCTAATATTGATGACTACAAATGAAAAAGAAAATTAATGTGCGATTAATTTAATTATAACAATTTTGTAAAGAATTTCGATCAAGAAAAAAACAAAGAAATTTGTTTCACACTTATTATTAAGACGAGAGTGATGATTTAAATTTACGTAATTTAATTGTATTAATCTTAAGTATAATGACGACGATTACAAGAGTAGAGGATCTTCATTGAATAAGGTATGAAGTAAGAGTTACGGGATATTTTCTTATTACGACTACAATAACTCCTCGCTGCTTCAGAATAGAAATTTCAAATTCAAGTCTCCTGCAATTTTCCCAATTATGTAAATTCTATTCATCGATGAATGAATATACATATTATGCGAAAATATACAACTTCTTCAAATAAACTCAACACTTTTCCATTCTTCAAAATTGCACGTCTCATTATCCACTCATCAATCGATGCTTTCGTGCACAAACTGCAAAAAACTGAAGCGGCGGCCGAAAGAAACGTGGCAAAGAAAATCGATCGTCGCGTTAAACTACTCTCCCAGCCCCAAGAAAGTGTCCATCCCGCAACTAGGTGCACCCACCGGGTGGAATGCAAAAAGGAAGGAGTCGTCGCCGGCACCTGACGCGCGTTTCCTCCCCGGCAGCCAACTCGTTTCTCCCGCGCCCGGAAAGTTCCTCTCTCTCTCTCCCTTCCATCTATATACACACGTATACACACGTCTCGCTCTCGCGCCCGGAGTAAGAGGGCCGATCGTTTTCTCGAGTGCGCGCGCTCGAATGTGCGTGAACCAGTCGGCGAGAGAGACGCGCGAGTTCTCACTCGCGATCCTGGGAATCGCGCCCGGAATGGACCCCGTGACCAAGTGACCTCTTTACCGGGACCGGAAGCAGAGCCGCGCGAGCGAGCGAGCGAGCGCCACGAGCCGAGGATGCTCTAGAGCGCGCGCGCGAGCCAGCCCGAGATGACGGACGCGAGGATGCTGCCGCCTGTGCTCTCCTTCCCCGGGTCCTTTCGGTTTTCTGCCGCGCCGAGGAAACCGGCTTCGCTCCTCGATGTTATTAGCGGACCCCGCGGTGTTTTGCTGCGCGCGTTTCACGCGTTGGGGTTTCGATCGATTTTAAATGATTTTTTTTGGAAAATTTTTATCTGCGAGGTACTTATGATGGGGGAAATTTTGCGGACCGCTGAAATGTTAATGGCGAATTCTAAAATAAAGCACCGTTATGCATTATGCAAAAACAAAAAATATATCTGTCATAATTTGCAATTCAATTTTCTTACGGAATTTTTAAAGCAATAATTTAAATAAATTTCGACCCTAAAGATCCCGGAATATCGAGAAAAATATAAATAAGTGTCACATTTTTATTTGGACTTTCTAAAAGTTGTTGCATTTTACCTAGGCGCAATTTTGAAAATTCTATAGTTGGCTCATTTAGCGATTCCATCGATTGTTTTTCATTAGCGTTAAAAAATCTTTAAGGTGGCTTGGGTCCGTAAAAGTCCGCTCATATTGTTAAGAAGGTTAAGATTTCTCTGGTAACAAAGGAAGCATTTCTCTTATTTGCATGAAATAGTTTCATGTGTGACGCCATATTAATTTATCAGCGTAAAGAAGAAACTCGCTTTTCGCGCGAAGTTCATGCATGAGCAAAAAAGTCCTTAAAATTCTAGGGTAATGTAGGGATTCCTAGTGTGTTCTATATATTTTTGAATTTATGACACTTTCTAATAGGTCTAATTGCACATAGTGACAACTTTTTGTTTGCCTTCATTTTAGTAATTGTTGCTTGTTAAAGTTTCAAATTATGTAAACCATTCTTTTAAATTTTTATAATTTGCATATCCGCTTAAACCGATGCATTAAAAAAAGGTATTTTAAATGAAAAAGTTAAAATTTTTGTAGATTTACCCTTACACATTGTATAAACAATAAAAGAAAGATATTATGCATTTTTTTACATTCAATTTCTTCAAAAATATGAAGAAGGTCCATCATAGCGCGATGTTTAGCAAATTAAACCAAACCACGAAAAAGCAATAGCGGCTAAATACCAAAAAGCGCAAAATCATTGCACGCGAATACCTATTCCGTCCATTCATCTATCCGCCACAGAATCTCGCTGCGGTTTATGGCGACAGAAATAACTCTCATTTGCTATGAAGCTAATTTATTATTAATTTAGAAACGAACCACAAGCTGAACACTCCCAGGTGTCTTTAAGTACTTTCACTGTTTAACCTTTTTTAAATGTTTCCTTCATCGATTCTTCCAGATTAAATAAGAGATCACGCTTTTACTCAAATGATTAATAGGGAGAGTGTCTCCGACCTCCGCTTCGTGAATTAAAAGGAAAACAATTTTCCGAAAGTAACGCATATTGGAAACTAGTACGAAACGTGTATTCATCGATTTTCCTTTCATGTAAAAACACCGGCACGATAAAAACTCGAAGAAAAAAAAGTATATCTACTACGTTTTCTACCCAAGTACTTTTGGTGAACTTGAACTTTAGAACCAGAAATATAGCCAATAAACCGCGAAAGAAAGTTTCTCCGCACACCTTCGCTGCATTTTACAAGCTTAAACTCTAACCAAGAAGTTATTCAGATAATTTACCGTACAATATATAATCATAACCATCGAGCATTCCCGAATAGATTTTCACCGAACCGAAAGCTCGTAACGTTTAGCGCTAATGTCCGGTCGATTAAAATTAGCCTGTCCTAGACTTCGCGAGGGATCGAGGGGCCGAACGTCGTGTTAGATCCGCAATCGCCTTTCTGTGACTGACGCTAATCGCACATCGGCTATAAGAGAAGGTAAAGGCGCCTTGTCACTTTTGTTCGGCGAGAGACACGTGTTGCCTGCTCGCGCGCGCGCAAGTGAATATTAATTTTCTTGTGTGCTCAAGAAATCGTCGGGGTTGTCGGGCTTTCCACTCGCGGCCGGACAGCTTGTTAATGCTGGCGAATTTAATTTGATAAGTTGGCGAAAATTTCTCGTTTTAAACGGGCTTTTAAAAAAAGATTTTTAACTGCTTTCGTGTTAAGGGTACAGATAAGGAAATGAAAGCTCCCACGATTAAAAAGGGACCGATAGTTGCGCTAATTTTTGACGACTCATGCAAAATAATGAACAAGTTTATTTTTTTCAATCTGGTAAATTTCTCTTTCGCGTATATGGCTTATTAATTTATACAAGCGCTTTTCAATCGATAATTATATACACACTAAATCATATTTTGAAAAAAACATCACTATTAAAGTTTTACGACTAATATCAAAAATTGTTAAATAATATGTTAATTTTTCTGCAGCAATCAAATAAGTAAGTTTTCTGTATGAATGACGATGTTAAGTGGAACACGTCGGGCACTCTGTGCATCGTTTACAACACTGAATAATTCAGTAATGCTATGCATGTCGGTATCAATCAAAATAAAGCACGGATGAGCTCCGAGCATTCCCCGAAGTTTCGTGTACTTAAAAGGAACGGCTGGATAAATTTCAGGCATCGAACAGAAAAATCTCGCCATTAAGCGAGCGTGAAATTTATTGTCGCATTAGCATGGAGGAGTCCCGAATGTTTTGGGGTACCTAGGAAGATTTCGGATTCTGGCTGACCTAATCTCCGCACGAGTCACGCATAAATTTGTTTATTCGAAAATTGAACATTTTTTTTTCCGGGCTAGTGTCTTTTTACACTTCTCTCTGTCCTACTGTGTCAGTTTCACGCCTCTTTTTCTAAATCGCTGCATCCAAATTTTTCTACTTCTTATTTTATAGTTACTTTCACTTTTTTCAAAGTTTCTTTATTCCTCATTCTTGTCAATTTTTTTCTTAATTAAAAAAGAAATTAACACCGTACAGAGTTTATATAGTTATATGGAAAAAATCTTAACTTTCTTTTAAATATCTGATTTTTTTCATTTTCAAGAAGATAAATAAACATTCAACGAGCGGACTTTAAATGTTAAACAAAGATCGCGAATAAACGGATGGCAACAATTATAACCGAACGAAGAAATCATCATTTTAAATCAGTGGGTTATAAATACGTTGAAAAAAGCTAAAATTAGAACGCATAATCGAGCGCCGATTTTAATCTCTGCCTCTTTCACTTATTCGCTCGGTGGACCGGGCGCGCGCGCATTTCGGTCGCTCGCGCGCCATCGGAATTCGAGGCGTAACGGTGAACGCCGCTCGAGGCCGGAGGGCCAAAACACAGCCGTCCGCGACCTCACCACCGGTTGCGGAGGTGGGGTACCTACACCGGAGTCAGGCGTCGTGACGCCTCGGATGCGCTTGAACTCCTCGAAGGCCCGAATTTCGACGATCCTACTTACGCTTTGATTGATTTTTCCCTCCGAGCGGTAGGAGCTCAATTTTGTTTTACCGCCTGGCTGATGCACTTATTGATGGCACGCGTATGCGCTGGAAAAAGTGTGATGATTGAAGGGTATTAAGATAAGCTTTTCTCGGCAGTTCGGTCATTAATTAATAAAGAGATATTTAAAATTTGATTCACGAGGTTGATATAAGGTTCCGTCGGTCATTATTTTTCACACTCGTAAATGGGTATGTAAATCACTGAATTATTTTATCATAAAGATTTATATTGACTGTAAGATGATTAATGATGTAAGCATTATAACGAAAGTCTCTATTGAAAATGCCGAGCCGAGCGCGCATCGCGTTACCTACTTTACCACTGAGCCGCTAATTTGAAATGTGAATTGTCGGATTCACGATCGAGCGAGGGTGCCATCAACAATCAACGGATTCGCGGAATATTTGTGCGAAAAATTTCATGGAGTACCGGGAACTTCTTTCTCCCGGTGCGCCAAACCGGCAAAAAACATTTTTGCGCGGTTTACAATTAAATTTCTCTTGACATACGACCTAAAAATGCGATTTTATTAACCGAGTCGAGAGAAAAAATCCTCTTTTTTCCTCTAGCGCACCATCCGGACGGTGAGGCAAAAAAAAAGTGAAAGGGATTTTTCGCATCCGCGCGGAGCCGAAATGTGCGTTACGTCGGGTCCGCGCTTACTTGGTGGAAAGTCGCCCTCGAATCCCGGCCGCGGCGCGGGAAAAAGGATTCGCGCGTCGCGACTTAACGCGATATAATAGCCCGGCGTTTTTTTTTTTGCTCGCTACCGACTTTCCTCCGCCGCGTCGCCGACGTAACGCCGTAATTGCCCAGAGCTGGAATTTCGGAGAGCCGTTGCCGTGTTTGCGATTCCCGCTGACGGTCAAGGTTGAGAGGCAGAAAGAGGTCTGGCACACTGTTAAATTTCGTTAATTTTCGGAAATTAAAATAAATGGTGGTTTATAAAAATTGATAATACCCCAAGAAGTCCCGGATTCTCTTAAAAAAGTTACTTCAGCCCTGGTAGAAAATTCACCATAAATTGACCATTATTACTGGTCAATAAAGAAGGCAATTGACCATAAATTGACCAATTTATGATTAATTTTCTACCAGGGAGTTAATTCGTTATATAAACTTAAAAAATATTGGATATCAGAAAATTCAATAATATTTTCAGATAGAATTTTGGTTGTCAGTTTGAGTATATAACGTATCTATCAAATCATATATACATAATAAAGTAACATTTAGTATTCCATTTTCAGATCAAAAGTACGTACTAAAATTTTTATCGCAAAGTCTTAAAGCAAATCTGAAAAGCAAAGAGAGAAAAACTCTGTCGAAAGATAATTCGACACTTCCTAAACACAGGAAAGCAAAGTGCTAATGGTAAAAAAAGATTGCCCGGAAGACGAGACACACCCCCTCGCCAGGTATACGATCGTTCAACACCTCTCGAGCGCTGCTCCGGTTTAGCGAAAACGCTCGGCGCGAGGAGCGCCTCGCACGGCGGTATATCAATTTCCCCACCTGCAGGTGGGCCATTACGCTTACCGTAATCCCGGCGGCGCGCAGGTTCGACGCGGCGGCGGCCGAGTGTGTGTACTCGGCCGTTTTCCGCCGGAGGTTTAATAACCGGCCTTAAATATCCGCGCCGGCGCTGGACTAGATCGCGGGAGATGCGCGAGCCAATGCTGGAATCCGCGCGGACGCCTCGTCGTTTAAGCCCGACGCCTAAACAGGAAGCGCCACCCGGACGGGTGCGTCGGTATTCTTTCTGTTTTTTTCGTTGTTCTTGCTCCTTACTCTTCTCTCCGAGTTCTGATCACCGTCATTATCGCGGCTGCTCTGGTTCGTTTTGTTCCGCGCGGGGAAAAAATGCGGAGGTTCCTTTTCGAGATACCGGAGGCGTTAGAACGATTCCTTTTTTTTTTTTTGGTCTAAGCGGAGCCTGCTTTGACTTTCGTTGATTTTTTCATTTCGATGTCGGAGCGGAATGGAAGAAATGAGCTCTGATTGCTTTTTTTGTCGGGCTTTCCGTTGATAAGTGACGATGCAAGTCGTCCGTGAACTGTGGCGGCGATCGGGAAAAAAGATAGAGTTGATCGACTTCACTGCACAACAGCATCTGTAAATCAAAATATTGGTTGGTTTTTTTTCTGCTCGTCATAGTCTCGCGTGTGGAGAATAATAACGAGATTTTTACGTTATAATTAAATGATGATAAAGTGACGGTAAACAATTTAATGGGAAATTTTATATTTTCGTGACAGACAAATAAATAAATCTGACAGTTTTTCCAGAAAACACCGATTTTTTTCACGCGACACCGGTTTTCACGCAAAGTATCACTAGTTTAGTGTTTTAATGAAGAGAAAGCCACGCAACCTTTCATTCATAAAACCTTATCTTTGATATCCACACCGCACTAACCACCAAGCCAACCTACCAGCAAAAAAAAGTTAGAAAAAAAGAGCCGCACACATCTCGGCGAAACTCGCTGATTCGCCAATTAAGTAAACGAAAAGCCCATAGCGATTTTCCCCCAGTGAAAACTGAGCCACCCGTCCAGGCGTATGGGTCGCCAGCGGAAGCGGACCCAATTAGGGTCCTCGAAAAAAAAAAGGAGAGCGCCGCTCGAAAATGATTTTCGCCCATAAAGGGAGATAAGCGAGGGCCGGCCGTTCATTAGGCGCGTCCATATCACGCGGGCGAAGTTGTAGGCAGGCGCGCGTTGTTGCCTGCTCCAGATCCGTGACACGGTTCTCGCGCGCGCGTGTACACATCGAGCGCCGCGTTCCTCTAGGCGCTCCTGTGCGTATCGCGACTGATTCCGCCTTGCCGCCGATATGCATATCCGTGTGACTATTTCCATTGGGCTGCACAGGTGTGCGCTCGATCGGGAGTCGATTTTTTATAGGCAAACTTCTTTTTCATCGTAGAGGGACGATGTATTGGGGAATGATGTAATTTGGAAATTTATGTAGTTCGATGAAATTTGTTTTTCATTGATTTTTGTGAAGAAAATAGAAGAATGCTATGAATATAATGTTCATGATTTTTAAGAAACAATTAATTAATATTTTCATTTTAAGTAATAAAATTCATCACAGTTGACTATACAAGCTCATCATCCTCTTCATTGTGCTGTCAAGTATGTGAAAGACGTTGGCAAACATTGTATATTTATACACATGATCAAATTGCATTTAATACACTTGTAATTTTTGAATGTGTAATTTTGTCATTAATTAATGAAAAAATAAAATGTTGTATAAATATTTAACATTACGATATTTAGATAATATTATAATAACTGTGAATTTAAATTATCATACGCGTTAGTGCATAGTCTTATGTTTATAAATTATAATAATGTATTAGCAGAAATACAATTTCCATTATACGAAAACAAGGTTAATTCCATATATAAGCAAGTGAAAGAGTTTCCAGTCAACGATTTTAAAAATTTGCATTTAGCTGAAGTTTAAACTTGAAAATTATTTAATTACAATGTACAGATACTTGCTCCTAAAATTAGCATTCAGAATTTAAGTTGAAGAATTATAATTGCAAGGAAAACTACCGAGTTCATTTAACTTTTTTATGACCAAATGAATTATCTTTTAGTTGACTCGAATTAATATTCATTTATAGAAGTAAAATATAGGATTAAATTTTATAGCCATTCTGAGAAAAAAGTGTCTCCAGTAATACAGACCACTGAATGGTTTTCGGCATCTACTGTAGAACGGCTTGTTTTCTCATCACCATGCATAAGTATGCAAGCATTTATAGGTTTTGCCTACTTTCAATAGAAAATCTTAATCTCGTATACATTAAACAAACATTATTTTCACAAATATCTTGATTAATGATGGATCACCATTTGCATTAGCAATTAATTTTGTTAAATAATACTAGAAATTGCTACTTTTCTTAATTTACAGTTTGTAAAATTGATAAGTGTAAAAGAAGTCCATTGAGGAAAAATTATATGCCATTTTCAATTTTCAAATGGACAAAATTAATTTATAATCTGAAGGATGTCCGCAAGAACTGATTGTGAAAATGCAGCATAAAAATAAAGAGAAAATATTTAAATAACTAATCGAAAAATAGTTAAACTTGCACCTAAAATGAATACAAATTTTCCATTATTTAAATTCTTGCTTCAGAATTTTCATTCAGACACTTAAAAATTTTAATGTTATTAAAATTAAAAAAAAATCCACGTATTTTTAATTGCAGCATTTATAATACTTTCTTTGGTAATAATTTAATTTTAAATCCCCATTAAAATTAAGTTTATAGCATCTAGAAAACAAGTAATGATGTACTTAAAAAGTTTATTTACCTAATCCCCTTTAAGAAAAATATATGACAGTAGATTCAAAGTTCGCTGCTTTCTTTTTTCCAGAAATCATAAGGTAAACAAAAATTTTATAATCAATATATCTTAATAATCACTTTTTACTTCACTTAATATAAAAATCATTATTATCCGATTAAACTATGAATCAAAACAAAGAAATTAAAACATCTACCTATACATGGTATGAAATAAATGTGTCAAAAAAATCGCGAAAATCTCTTTAAGCAGCGATAATATTCCCCGTTAAAAGTGACTCGTCACGAGATTCAACGTGTGTAACTGGATTATGATGGGCACGGCCGTAGGTGCGCATCAGTCGTCGTTTGGAGGCGAGCCGCGCGTACGGCGGAATATCCCGGCGAATGCAAAATGCAGCTTAGCGGCGAGCGATTCCCCGTGGACACAATCAATCATAGCCGCGGCTAATCTCCTCCAATCTCTCCCCATCCCCCCCGCCTCCCCCTCCGCTGTGTACATGTGTAGCTGGGAGAAAGTAGTTTCTAGTCCTGCGAATTTTCACCTCGCATTGACCGGATTCGATCGGTATCGTCTGAAAAAAGATCAATGGACATCTGCGCGCGTGAATTTTATTTTCTCGATCTGCCAGTGCGATTGGTCGATCCAAAAATCTTTTTTGGAAGTGTAGTCGTTAACGATTTTGGGATATATATCACCGTTGAGGCGTAAAAAATCTAACAGCCGATTGTATCCGCGTTTTCATATTCTCGGGTCGCGATGATTCGGATTAATCGATGAAAGTAGAAGACAAAAAACTTTACGCACAAAGGCAGGTCAAAGCACCTTTGCTGAGTCATTGTGTCAGTCTTAAGCCAATATCAACTCAATTGCTAATGTAGGTGGGAGCGACGATGGCACGAATACGGCTAGTCGTTAATTCGAATAACGAATTAATTCGACGATTAACATAACAATCATTCTTTACTGAATTTATTCGGAATGTATTAATTTTTTTAGTCACGAACATTTAGGACGTGAAAATACCCTCATTAAATTCGCGAGGCAGAATTTCAATTCACTGAAGCCGTAGAATGCCAAATGATGCTTCGTGCGTTTAATTAATCAGAAAAAAAACTTAATTGCTATATTTAACTTAAAAATGATTGCACTAGTATTTTTGTTCGAAAGATGAGAAAAACTTCGTCGACACAGTAGAAAATAAAATGACACTGAATAGCAGTGGATACTACGATTAAAGATTAAAAGATAACACTGACAAAAATAAATGCAGGCACAATGTAAAAAATTGTTTAAAAAAAAATCACTGCAGCGTAGGTAAACATGCTTGAATCTGCACAAATACATCCCACTCGAAGCAGTCTTGACCGAAAGGAGGATGTACCGAGCGCATCGCGCCGGCCAGGAATCCGATACGAAATGCGTTCTGGTGTCATGCGAGAGGGGCCCGGTCCGCGAATATCCCGAGTGCTCGCCCTGCAGGATTTCCCGCTGCGCGATCCCACGCGCTGGCCGCGCGCGAGCACCACCCAGCGGTGGGCCTTGTTCCCCCACCCCGCGCGGCGGGGCGAGGGCCGGGTTATACGCCGCTCCCCCCCCACCCCCGGCGGCGCGGAGCGCGTGGCGCGCCGCGGGGCCTTTAAACTGCCGAGCGAGATCTACGTATATAAAGTGGCCGGGGCGCGAGAGGCGCCTCAGAAGCATCGTTCACTCCGCTCGCACATTGTGGAAAAAGGGCCACCTCCGCGCGCCCCAGGCACTCCGAGGAAGTCGCTCGACACTATCACGCGCCCGGGTCGCTGGATTTAGGAGCTTCGAGATCCCGTCGTTGCCTGGTGAGCTTACTTCAACAGTTTAGGGAGATTTTTAACGGCGAATGAGGCTTGAGTGTGCTTGATGCGAGAATCGATTTTTTTTATAACGAGTGTGCATTTTTCGATAACAAAATTTGGAAATCAATTGATATTGCATTTTAATTGAGAGAAAAAGAATGTTTTAAGCAAAAAATAATTTTCTAAATTGACGAATTTTATAGTCCTTTGTCACAGTCTTGTATTTATTATTTTTCATGAAAACGCGTTTTATTTTTTTATTTTAATATAATTCAACAGACTGCAGTATCCTTAAAATATTAATCTTAAAGTTTAATTAAAATTTCCAAATTTTTAAAAAAATTTAAACATTTCAGATTTTTTGCGTACATTAAAATTATATTTTATAACAAATCGACTAACGGCCTAATGCATTAATTAATTATGATTTAATTTTAACGAAATTCTAAAGCAATATTTGTAAGGTAAACAAACATTTCGTACGATTAAATTCGCTGACAAATGCATTTACTATTTAAATCAATCGCGTAATTGGACATTTGACTAATGTGTATGCCCCAATAGAGATTGAGTTATTCTTATTCAATTGATACCCTTGATAATATTTTTCTGTCGGGTCACTTAATTAAAACCGAAATTTAAAGATGCGATAAAAAAATTAATTATGAAGTTCTTTTATGCCCGGCTATATAACTGTTAAAAAAATTGAAGTTAATAAAAGTAAAGAGTATTTTAATTTCCTACGATTTTCTATGATACTTTACTTCTTACTATAAAGAATTTAAATTAATGTCCATTTCGAAGTAAACATGTTGCCTTCCAACATGCTTATTTTGAGAAAAAAAATCACGTTATAAAAACATACATATGTATCTCAAATCCTCCCAAAAATTAATATTAAATAAATACTTAATGTCGTAAATATTGACTTATTCGTGAAAGAGATTTACGAAAAATATTGGTTTGTCCAGTAAAAATTAATTTTGCACCGCCTCCGTTTTCTAGGTCGTGGAATTTGTAGTGCGTAACATGTGCGTATTAATGTGGAAGCGATCGAGTGAGACCGTTACTACAAGCGTGGAAATAAATAATCTGTGTTTATAGAACATGATAGTAATAAATTACGAAATAATGTAATCATATAATTATTTCCGTGTATTACTTTAATTGTGAAAAATTTCCACTCTGTTATTTAATAGCGCAATTACAATTACCGATTAGGCATTTCAAATCGTTAATCAAAACAAGAAAAGGCACTCTAACAGTTTACGTCTTTTAATAAGCACAATAATAAACACCAATTACATTTTTTCGCGTCACAAAAATTAAAAATAGAATGATTTTTCCAAAAACATAAATATTTTCATTTTTTCTGAAAAATTCACGTCAACGATCGGTTCTCCTTGCAGCCTAGAAAAAGAAGATGAAGGCCATAATTGGACTTTTCGTCGCGTGCCTGCTGGGCGTCGCGCTGGCCAGCCCCGTGGAGAAGCTCGAGAAGATCAGCGTCGTCGAGCAGCAGACTGTGACGACGCTGAGCGAGCGGGCCAAGTACGAGGAGGAGCTTCTGCGCAAGTTGAACGTCAAGTGCTCGCAGAACGACCTGAGCAGCTGCGTCATGCTCAAGCTCGTGACCTACATGAACAAGCTCCTGAAAAAGGCCTCCATCGAACTCACCGACGACATCGAGATCCGCAAGACCAGCCAGGCCCCCGAGGAGGTGGTCAGCTTCCAGTCCTCCGGGCGCAGCGGACAGGACGACGAGTCCGAGGTCTTCGACCTCATCGCCAGCAAGGTCTACGCGTTCGTCAAGTCGCGCAGCATCAAGTGGCGTTTCCTCCCCGAGGACGACGTCGTCGTCTCCGCCAAGGAGGACGAGACCGGATCCCTCAACCTGGGACTCTCCATTGAGCGATCCGACAACGCCGTTCAGGATGGTAATTATTGTTTATTTACTTTTTTTAATCGAGGCGAAAATTTAGCTGATATTCGGAAGTAAATTGGATGAATGAAAGTTTGTTGGAAAATTGTTAATTTGCTTAATTAAAATTTAATTATTTTTTTTTTAAGTTTAATTGGGAGAAATTCTTGCCCAAAAAGATCAGATTCATGTCAAAATGTTGGTCCAGGCTAAAGAGGCAAACTGGTTTTTTATGTAGGTCTCGTAAAATATTTTGGATTTTAAAGATAAGCTTCACGCTTTTTATTTTACGACGCGTGTCTTAATTGTTTGTTATGGTCCTCAAAGAAAGTATCATAAACCCAAGTTTTTTCACTTAATTGGTTATTCTTAATAAAAAGTTCAATGAAGCCATCCGCTTTTTATTGGCATTACTATCAATTGAACGATTTTTTGCTATACAGTAAAAAGGTGACCTTGAGATCAATCACGATTTTATTTTCTTCATAATGAAAAAAGGTATGTTTACTCTTTTTGCGGAATGAAATGCAAAATTATTTAGGCAAAATATTTAAGTTATTTTTTGAGGTCGTATGTAAATAATTAGCTATTGGAACCGTTACCATACAGATTCAGGACAAGTCAAAATTACTCTTGATAACATCTCGTAGAAAACATCCTTTGCTTTTTAGCTTCCTACTTGCATATTCCGGTTGCGAATTCTTGCGAAATACCGTAATAATTGCAGAGTGGCGACGAAAACAAACATAAATCAAAAGTTGGCTATTAAAACTAGGTTTATACTACTGTAACTCACTTTCATTCATTTTTTTAAAATTACGCGCTACGGTATACCTTTTTACGCCGCCTCATTCATCATAAAAGTTAATTCACTTCTAACGAAACATCTACTTGCAGGACGTGGCAAGAAGAACAACATGGGCCCTCTCCTCGCCGCGGCAGTCCTGAAAATCGGTCTGATCGGTGGTCTGGCCTTCAAGGGACTCGCCCTGCTGGTCGGCAAGGCCCTGCTCCTTTCCAAGATCGCCCTCCTCCTGGCCGGCATCATCGGCCTGAAGAAGCTGTTCTCGCACCAGAAGCACGTGACGTACGAGGTGGTGGCCCACCCGCACCACAGCGCCAGCCACACCATCGAGAGCCACGGACACGGCGACTACTCCGGCGGCTGGGCCAGGAGCTTCCAGGAGCGCCAGGCCGAGGCCGCCCAGCAGATGGCCTACTCCGCCCACACGTCCCAGTGAGGTCCCTCGGTGTCTCGTCAGACGCGAGATTGAAGAAGGGAACGGGGCCGCGGGGATGTCCGGACTTTCATGGGGTTCCAGTCGCGGAACGAATTAGCGGCCTGGTCGAGTCCCAGCGCGAGTCTGGTAAATCCGATGGTGTTAGGATGCGAGCAATCGCACGTGACGCGGTGAAACGAGGTTGCTTGGTCGTATGATTATCTGGAATTCCGGATTAATCGAGTATGTGGTTAGACCGGATGCTTAATGGTACAACCCAGTGACCTTATTTTTCTGCGGATTGATTAGAAAATCGCTCGCTCGGAGCGACCTTTTTTTTTACCGATCTCCGAGTGATTTCTTTTCCGTTAATGGGTGTTGCTCCGAATTTGGAGCGGCCATTCATGCGGCGAGGGAAAAAAGTTTCGATTATTCCAATTGCTCGACTAGTCGCCATGGGACACCTTCCAGATTCGCGCGAAACCTGACCAGAGTCATCTTGAACAATTTATGAAAAACAAGATACCATAAGTATCGGCATCCTCCAGCGAACCCATTCTCGAGATTCGCGCATCTCAAGAGACGTCCACAGGCCTAACTTGTGAACCTCGAACCCTAGCTTTAAGAGACACCCCTTCCTCGTTTCCGAACTCATCGTCATCGTCATCATCCCCACGCAACTCACGAGACTAATCTTGACGCTGACTGAAAAAGGGTAACGAAGACGCGACTGGACGCACCGGACTTCACGCGCAACACTGCTAAATCGACGATGTGGACGCGGTGGCACTCGAATTACCGATCCTGCTGCCTCGAAGGCGGAAGGAGGCTTTGCGTGCCTTTTTGCTGCCCTGGCGAGGTATGCGGGTCAGCGCAATTTACGTGCCCGCATATATATATATAAGCATCCCACGAAGCTGTACATACAACTGCCGACACGCAAAATTGTTTGATTCATGGGCTCGAGCGTAACGATCGAGTGGGCCGTGCCACGGCTCATCCCCTCGGGAGCATCGGTCAGCATCCTCCAGAAGCTCCTTTACGTGCGGACGGACAACAATGCGTTTAACGGTCTTAACGGATACACACTGCTACGCCACGGACGCCCGACTGCTTTACGCCGTGCGTAAAGGAAGCCACGCACTCGGCCTACTTTCGCGCGAGAGGAAGAAAAAAAAGAGGAGGAAAGAGAGGAGGCTAAATTGAGACGAGGGAGAGAAGGAGGAAAGAAAACTGGTTTGATCAAGGTCAACATCGAGACGCCACGTACGGACACACTGGACTGGACCGGACCGGAAGTCGAGCAATCGAGACGCGCGCCGCCGTCGAGATTCCGCATCCTCTTTCTCCCCTCGTATCGGACGACCAGTTGAGACTGATACTACTGCTACTACTACTGCGCTGACTTTGGGACAAACTGTTCTTTTTTAACCAGAGACGACACTTGACTTCCCTGCCTTTCGGCTTCTTATTATCCGTACGCCACTTTCTTCACTTCCGTTTCTCTTTTATCACTGTTCATCGTAGGGATGATATCACCTTTATTTATAATTGCGCCGATCATTTTTTTCTACTCTCTACCTGTGTCCTCCTATATATAATTAACTTATTTATCTCTCGAAGACGAGAGCGAACGATTGTATCATAACGTGTTTCTGTTGTCTAATGTAAGAATAAATATTTATTGTTTTTGTATAAACCACACTGCATTATTTACTTGGCCAGCATCCATCCTTTTATTACGATCCCCGCTTCCGCGAGCAGAAGCAAGCAGCCTTGAATCGCAGCGGCAATTACCCGGTGGCGAGCATCGAGCAAAGCGCATAACAAATCGAAATTACCCGGCGCGCGGATATTTCACCGGCGTTGGCCCCTAATAACGCGGATTAAAACTCGCGTGAAATCGCTCGATGAATTTGATTACGAAACTGGAGCTCCGGTTTAACGCCGCGGCGGGCAAGTATTATGTTCCGGGCAGACGCGGAAAAAAAGCGGAGCCACCGAGCGTAGGAAAGTAGATAAGTAGAGTAATTCCATGTTGGGCGAAGCGCGTTGTCGCGCGATTTGTGCGTCGCTTTTTTTCCGTCCCTCTCGCTCCCACCCGCGCCGGATTCGCGAGAAAAGAAATCACGCGAGCTTTCGACGCGCACCCGGCCATTGTCGGCGGGTTTGTTTTTACCGGGGCCCCGGGAGCCACTTATACGGCAATGAGCGGACGCCGAGGGCCGGCCGGAGTTTCACCTTTCAATTAATCTAACAGTACTGGCCCGTAGCCCAGATTTCCGAATTTTTGTACGCGGAAATGAGCGGGGGGCTGGTTTCGCTTTGTAATTAACTGATCAATCAGTGCGGTAGTTTTTGTTTTCGTTCAATTTGGTCTCGTTAGGCTGCTCGAAGCGAATATCTTCATTTACGTTATTATGTCGTTCATCTGACTTTTTATTGTTTATGTATGGAGAAGCAATTTCGTTTTACTATTTACAGGTGGGTACTAGATCCAGATGATTTATATCTTGAATTTTTTTTCGTCGATTACTGCCAGATCTATGGAGCAATTTTCTTTTGCAAGTCATTGCATTAAATTTATAGAGATAGTAAAAATGCAATAAATAACAATTAAATTTAATTTAATTGAAGAATTAAAATAAATTCAATTAATTTGCAATGTGATTATTTTACTTGTTCATTTTATTACTCAATGTAGTACACCGAAGTATACCAATTATGCTCAATTCTTTGCAACTAAAAATAATTTACAACCAATATAACAGTGAATGAAAACAATGAATGAATAAAAAAATTATTATGAAGTTTTAGTTTAATGATTTGAATTCATTTAGATTTTTCAAGGCTTTTGTTCACTACTGTCATTAATCATTCAAATATAAATTTTTCTTGTGAGAAGTAAATTAACAGGTTTAAATGTTGATGCGTCCATATCTGTAGTCTGGGACGAAAAATCTTTGCAAACTTTTGTATAATGTAGAATGTTTAAATATTACTTTTTATTAAAACCTACCCGTATCATTTTTTCTCTGCGTCGCGGTAGTAGTAAGTAGTTCGGTCTTACACTCATTTATAAATAATAAATTATAATATAATATGTAGTTTACAATTTAATTTGACACATTTCTCATAAACTTTTTTTTCATAGAAATTCCTATCAAATCCAATTAGCTCTAAATCATAATTGACAGCTACGTAAACAAGTCCGCACTAGCACAAACCTAGCAATAAGCATTAAGCCTACTTTGCTTTTGATTAATTTCTCGAAACTCGAGTAATGGCATTTCTCACCTCCACCCGGTATTTAAGTTCATTTGTCACGCGCAATTGTCGCCGGGCAGTTTAATTAGCTCCGTATAAGAAGAAGGCGAGCGAGTTGCCGACCTACCAGACACAGTGGCCGATGTCCGCGCGAGGCGCCCTCGCGAATTATGACACCCGGACTCTTCGGGCTCGCCGTCCTCGCGTACTGCGCGGGAGGCGCCGCCGCAACCGACCACCACGAAATGCAGCCCAGGCGACCCCACGATTTCGATTCTAGCGAACGTAAGTTTTTGATAGATTAGCAAAATGAGGCACTTTTCATATATTTCAGAAAAACTAAATAACGGGTTTTTTAGTTCGATGCTAAATCAGCCTTTATTAACAAAATTATTTAGTATATAGATGTAGACTATAATAAGCAACTTTAAAAACTTTACATTTATTTCACTAGTCTACTTAAATAAACTAAAATGAAAATAAAACATATAAAATTTATTTCTAAACATTTTGAATTTTGGCGCCAACGAACCGGATGTTAACGATTTTCCAATCAAATTTCTTTTTTCGAGGCTTAACACATCCTGCCATCTTTTTTTTAAAGAGAGATCGTTTCTTCCTTGATAGAGGGTGAGAGAACGAGGGAACTGTTTTTTATTGTCAGAATTCCCAGGAATTTTCCAAGAATTCTAGCGGAGGTTTCAAGATCTATAAAATTGTTCTGAAACTACATGTGCAATGTTTATAACTTTTTTCAGTTACGTTTACAGTAATATTTTCATTTGATTTTTATTACCTTCACGTGATAAAACTACAAATTATGTAAAGAAATTTATAAATTATTCATTGTTTTATTTATTCATTTATTTATCATTACGTAGTAGTAATAGAGAAAAAAAATGCATAATTAAAATCTTAAACAATAGAAATTCCGACACGAATGAATTTCGCTCAGGAACGTTCCTTTTCGGCAAGCTAGTGCTGGTCCCGGTGATGGCGGCGATCGGCCTCAAGTTCCTGGCGCTGCTGCCGATCGTCCTCTCCAAGATCGCCGTGCTGAGCGCGATGAACTTCCTGTCGACGAACCTGAACCTGATCGTCTCGACCCTCTTCGGGATGAAGAATTTCCTGGGCAAGCACGGCCTGTGGGCCCAGGAGGACACCACGCGCCACCCCGACCTGGAGACCTTCGCCGAGTTCGCGAACCAGCCCTTCCTGCAGCCGAGCTTCCGGTATCAGTACCTGATGGACCGCGAGCCGTTCCTGGGCAAGACGGAGATGATCAAGGTGCCCTTGAAGGGCTGGAGCGGATACGTCCCGGCGACGGATTCGAATTACAAGGTGACGGTCGACCGGAGGACTAGGGCGAACGACCGGAAGCAGGTACCGATTGGGAAGGAGCTCAGGAGTGACGGTGGGCCTGGGAAGTACAGGTGCTACTGGACGAACGAGGGGGATCCTACGATGAAATTGGAGTATCGGGAGCAATTCGTTAATCGAAGAAAATTCGATATTGCCGATAGACCGAAGACTAAGGATCAGGACTACAAGCAGCTTTTGAATATTTATAAGGATATCTATGCAGGTATTTAATTGTTTTATGACTTACATAATTACGAATTATTTTTTATAATATATTATTATTATGATTTTAATTATGCGCGTGAACAAATGCGAGCATAACAAATTAAGTTCAATATCTAAGTAGTTACAGACGGGACCGGTAAGGCACGAAAAATTTTGTTTTATCGTCGATAATGTGTGATCAGTTCATTTTTGAAGTTATAGAAATTTTTATATACCATTAGCTAGAGTCAAAATCAGCTACCTTATCGACAAAAATAGTAATGGTAATAAAAAACTAAAATAAATTAATAATTCTGATAATTACCATTTGGTACGTTTCTATACTACTATCAAAGCTCAGAAGTATCAAAAAAAAAGATCAACAATAAAAAAAACAACGAATCTTAAAAATCTAGCATCGATAAAGTAGATTTCCACCTGTCGCGCTCTATAACATTACCATTACCACACGCATCTGTAAACCCACTCAACCGTACCAACGTCTCGCATCCTTACATCCTACACAAAGAAGCTCACGACTAAAGTCAATTATCGTTCGAAACATCACATTTCAGAAGGGCCGAGTGCGGGTCACGGTTTGCCGGCGAGCGCAGAGGGCTACCGGCGGCCCGTAAGCGGCGCGGCGGTGCCGGCTTAGTATACCGGCAAGTGGCGACGCACGGGAGCGCGGCGGGGACCGAGGACGGCTCGGGCATCCGCGTCCGGCGGGGCCTTTCACTGGGGGACCAAGTAAAAGTGGCCGGAAATCGCCGGGCGAGCGGCGCTGCCCCTGAACTCGGCCGCGCCGCTGCCGCCGGCCAAGTTCAAGGATGACGGGGCTTCCCCGGCCGTCGCGCTCCGCGGCTCCGGTGT
The DNA here is from genome assembly GCA_900480045.1 of Eurytoma adleriae. Classification (NCBI taxonomy): domain Eukaryota; kingdom Metazoa; phylum Arthropoda; class Insecta; order Hymenoptera; family Eurytomidae; genus Eurytoma; species Eurytoma adleriae. The sequence continues at coordinate 191,782 of UXGC01000165.1, read as the reverse complement.
CAAGGTTGGAGGGCTGGCCGCGCCGGCTACGCCGCGACCGTCACACCCGGCGCTGCTGTGCGCGCAAGTGACGCGGATGGAGCTGTGAAAATGAAGCTTTTTCACGTTTATTATTCCTTGTTTTTTCTTCGTGGTTCAGATTTATGGGCCTTGCGATATTTGCGTGGGGAGATCAATACATTTAAAATGATTTAATTTGTACTATTTTTCGAAAAAAATACTTATCTTATGTTTTTTGTAAAGAAATTTACTTAGTATTGTAATAGTAGTTTATATGCAACTAGGGTGAAAAGTGCTTCACGTACGAGGGTGAAACATCGCAATCCATGAGGCACAGAGTTGCCAATATTGCAAAGTTGATGAATGATTCAACCTTGATTATTCGATTTTGCTTGCAGTGGATTTATTTGAATAGTAGTCAAATATTTAATCAATCAAGGAAATTTCTATTTTGAATGATATGGATATGTTTTAAATAATGGGTAAAAGCTCTAGAAAACCAATTTACAACAATAAATTTTTGTTCTACGAGAAATTGTAATGAGTAAAGCTAGCAAAACCAAAGGTATTTATTTTTTTATATAAAAAGTAATTAAGTCGTTAAAAAAAATGTTTTCAAATTAGTTAATGTAATGTGACATAAATGATACGTTTTACTATGTAAGTTCAGTTATATTAAATCATGTAATTAATTTTGATGTATCAAAATAGTTTTTATTAATACAACAATTAACTGCAGTTTCAGTATCATATCAATATATCGTTATGGAATATAACTTATTAGTTACATGTTTATTATTATTTTTCTATATAATGTAATTTAAAAAAAATTGTAATTATTTTTTGTTAATAATTAACAAAAAGCAGATCTAGAAACAATTGTCCTAGTTTTTGTAAAGTACAGAATATTCTCCAAAAGAAGTAATCAATCACTACTACTTATATAAATTAATTAATTAACCAAACTAAACTGTTACTATTAAGAACCTGTGGAAACTAAACTATTAAGAAACTGTAAATTGTACCTTTTAATAATCAATGTAAAATATAATATATAAAATTAAAATAAAAAATCTACTTCTGAAAATATATTTTCATTTATTTTGACACAACTGCGTACAATTTAGTCCGCAAAGGATCAGCCGGAGTCTGCAGCCAAGATGCAGGGCCTATACACGTGGCGGGTCCAGCCGAGCGTCCTCATTTCTAAGGAGAAACGCTTTCTCCCGTAGAAAAGCAACGGACTCTCGATCGTGGGAGATAAAAGGCCGAGCCCGAAGAGAAAGAGAAACGGCCCGATATACATATATCGCGCAGTTCGCGGGCCCCGCGCCCATGTCCGAAGGAAAGGACGGGTGAAAAGGAGGGAACTTTCGATTTCTCACGCGAATGTACATCCGTCCAGTGTGGGTTGCGCGCGGGGTGGCACGCATCCCGCGTGCCAAGCCGAAATATTGACAGTTCAAGGTCAGCTCGAAATGCCCCGAGACTTTTGTTCCGCGCCGATTTGGGTTGGCCGCGGGAGAGCACTTTCTTCGCGCTCCGATTTGTCGCCCCGGAATGTTGTCTACGCTCTGTTCTACGACCAGCGCCGTGGAATACTGAGGAGGTGCCCACCGGGAGGAGATCGTGGATGATTTAAAAATATTTCATTTTTATCGATTAAAAATTATTTGAGTATCTTCATGAGTTAATTATAAATCGTGAGTTATTACAGCAGTGTGTGTAATCATATATGAATCTTTTTTAATTAGAAATAACTCTATCAAATTTAAATTTAATTATCTTGTATTTGAATTTTATCATTTTTAATATTGATATGGAATAGAATAAATTAACGTGTAAGTATAATTTTAAAACAGAGTTTTACATCTAAATTAAGTGAACGATTTTTTATTTCTAGTTTTACACTAGAATATCCACTTAAAATTGAAACTACAAATTCTACAGTAATTTTGAAAATTTCATAATTATACGATTTTATATAAATGATAACTTATTGCACATAAATATTTCTCTCAATCAAATATGTTGTGTCTGTTGAAAAAAAAGTACAACTACAACAACATAATTAAATTAATTTGCATGAAAGCCGTAAATTCTGACCACATGAAAGGCCCCAGAAGATTATTATAAAAAAACTTTTATTGCAGATAAATATTTAAATCGATCGAATTTGTTAGGTTTTTAAATATTTATGTTTCAATTGAAAAAAACTTAAATTTCATAAAAAATTTTGCATAGAGGCCGTAAATTCTGACCACATGAAGGACCCTAAAGGATTATTACAAAAAAGTATGATTATTAAAGAAAATGAACTCGAAGAAGAATAAAAAAAGGGCCGAGGGTAGAAAACGTCGCGAAGGAGGGAAAGATAATCGTGTTTGCAGTCGTCGCGGTAGATCCTCCATCGCGAGAATGGGCCAAGTGTAACGCGCCGGCTCGGGTTATATCTTCGGTGGCCGGGCGCGCATATACATACGTCGCGCCGTGCCGGGAAGTGGCACAGAAGAGAAAGGCATACACACGGAGATGAACTAGATTGGAGAGCCCGGCACGCCGGTTCTCTCTTACTCTCTTTCACCCGTCGCTCTTTTTTTCCTCGCGCCTCCGACTAACGACTCCGCACCTCTCTCCCTCTTTTCTTGCGTGCTTCCGCGTGCGCCTGCGACTTGCTCCCGATAATCTCAGGTGCAAGCGCTTATCAGCGCGATTTTTTTTCTTGATTGTGGTTATTGAGATGGCTGGGTGACTGGAATACAAAAGACTGTTAGAGGGATTGTTTTCAGCTTGAACAAAGGATTTTTTTATTTTAGTACTTGAGTTTTTATTGCAAATTGTACTCTGATAGTAATTTTTAATTTGAATGTAATGTTTTTAAATTTTTTATAATAATAGTTAAAGAAATTTTCCTAAAAAAGATCGATTTGACTCGGAGAATTTTATTTAAATTATTGCAGGATTTTAGTGAAAATAATTTTTTTTAATAAAGAAAATCCTGAATACTCTGATAGTAATTTTTAATTTGAATGTACTGCTTTGCAACTTTTTATGTAAGAATTTAATTTAATAAAGGAAATCCTGAGTATCGCAGATTAACAAAAAGTAATCTAGTTCAATCGTCATTAATAAAGGATGTATTGATTGACGCTGTTTTGTCATACTTTTGTTGCATTCCGGACTCGTTTAAACGTTACCAATTGTAGTTCATGAAATTATTTATCTACAAATTACTATAAAACGCATTTATTAAATAGAAACTTAAAAACAGTTAATTTTCAAAATAATTTTATCTACTTAACTAAATAATTTTTTGACTTAACTGATTATGTTGTTTAAATAAACTTTAAAGTTATTTTGTTGAGTTTCGTAGTCGTCAAAATTTATAATAATTTTTTTACAAATTTGTATTGATTTTTTCTCAGTTACAGATTAATTTGTTAAATCAAATACCGATTTCTCTTTCTAAAATAGGCATACTGCCTAGAAACTACTTAGATTTTTTAGTAAAGTGTAACTAACAAAAATATAATTTAGACAGTTTACTTTTTTCTGAAAATAAACGTTGACTTGTGGTCGTAGAAAAACCCCAGCGCCATTCAAACAAAGAAACGATTTGGGTAAAATTAGAGAATTAATAGTCTAAAAGTGTCGATCCCATTTCCCTCGAAAAAAGTCCGACCAACTTCATTCGACACGTAGCAGCCACGGCGCGACTTGCTGGCTCACTAATCAAGCGTCTCTCATTGGGAATCCAATTTTGCCGCGGCTCTTACAAAAAAAAAGCTCGTTCCCCATCGCCGCGCGCGATTCGTTTGTCGCCGCTTTGTCATCGCCTTCGTGAAAAGTCCGTCCAACGGAATACGGCTTTTATGTAGGTATCTAGGAGTCGACCGGGACAAAAAGCACCCGGCAGCCTTTCTCAGCTCCGTAACGCTCTGTAAACGCTGCAGCCAGCATCTCTCGCCCGTCTCCTCTCGCTGCCTCCCTCACGAAAAATCCGATGATCTTTCGTTTAGACTCCGGGGGGCTCGGTGCACTTTTTTGCCCGGCCGAAGCCTATATTCCCGGCCGGAATATAAAGTCGGGTACCCTCGAGCTGGGTCTCCATTGTCACGGTGTCGCGTTGCGCCATGGGACCCGCGTCGCGATCGCTGCCGATCCTCGCGATTCTCGTCCTGCTGGCCGGGGCCGAGGACGGCGGGGCCGTCTGGAAGGGCCTGTCGGTGTCGTGCAACAGCGAAGAGGCGGCGAACGCGTCGGTGTCCTGCCACGGGATCAGGCTCGTGAGGCGGATCGTCCAGAAGCTGCTGGAGGACGCGGCGAGGAAGCGGACCTTGGAGATTCTGGACGGTGTCAGTTTGGTGGAGCGGGAGGATGGCGGAACTAATGCCGTGGACGCTAGGCAGCTCAAGGGATTCGGCCAGATGGACACGTTTGTGAGGTTCCTGGAGAGCCGGGAGCTGAGGATTAAGCTGCCCACTCTGTTGCCCAATAATTTGGAGGCTGCTATTAAAGAAAGTTTACCGTCTATTGATCAAGGTATTTGCCGTGTCTTTATTACAGTTAGTCGCGTCCGGCTATAAATTTGTCGATCGCATTGATTTATATAGAAAGTGCTTTAAAAAACTTCGTATCTCTTCGGAAATCTAAAACTTCAAATTTGATTAAAGCTTAAAAATTTAGATTGCTCGGAGTTGGAAATTTAGAAATTGATTATTTAAAAATCAAAGATTAATGTGATTTTTAGGGAGAGGTCATGGAGGAGGATTCGGAGGCGGTAAAAAGGGTGACGGTGGAGTCATGTTAATGGCATTGATGATGGGTACGTAAATTATCTTAAAAAACTATGCAAACATTTTTAGCAAAGAATCTTTTAATATTCAAAATTTTACGAAATAGGAAAAATGATGGCTGCCATGGGTTTCGGTGCGCTCGGTTTACTGGCCATGAAGGCTCTTATGGTGTCGTCGCTTGCCCTGATGCTCTCTTTGATCGTGGCTGCGAAGAAGCTGGCGAGTAGCAAGGACGACGACAGCGGCCACCACGTCGTATACGCCCAAGAAGTTTCCCACCATCGACGTCGCCGTAGTCTCGATAATTTGCAGGAGAACTTTTTTAATCAGCCTTATAGGGGATACATGCATTTGTCCCACAGTATTCTAAAATCATGAGGGAGACAGGACGGACACTTCACGAAACATGTGGAATTGAATTTTCATACTGACGAACTGATGACTAAATATTCTACACTTTTCTTTTAGCTGTTTTGAAAATTCAGTTTTGTAGTTTTCAAAATCCTTTTCGATAATGTAGGACTGGACAAAAGTTAAGACTGACCAGACAGTATTACACGTTTACTGGCGACGAATGACTAATTTTTATGATTAGTAATTTATAAAACGAAACAAGCAAGACCTACATGACTTATACTGATAGACAAACAAAACTTTTACACTTTTATATTTATATGTAACTTATGTATTTATTGCATGGCTAAAGTCCAAAGATTCGCGGTAGAATTTCGTACGAGACTTGGAGACAAAAGGATCGAGTGAAATTTTTTTATACGATAGCCTTAGTAAATGACGAAAAAAGAAAGTGACAGTGACACAGAGGATATTTTACAGTGACGATGGCAGTGACAATGACATGCACACGGAAAAAGATGGAAAGTGAGACTGAAACTGAAAAGTACGAAGAGACCTTACAAACTGACCCAGTGAAAATTTCAACAGTTTACGTACGTGATGAAGCTTTTTGTTTGAACTATACACCAAACGACTTGTACACACTGACTTGACTACCTACGGACCATTTCTTTTTCTTGAACTTGACTCGACGAAAACAGTGTAACCATAGTACAAACAATACTTGACTAATTTATTCAGGTCCACTTGCTATTTATTTTGAAGATTTACTGTTATTTATTGTTATTTTTCATAATAAATAAAATATTTATTAAAAATTCATTTTGTGCAATATAGTTCATTTCAATTTTTAAAGACTCACTGTAAATAATCTTATTAATTAGATACTTGCTAAAAAATTTTATCCAATACGCAGAATAACGTAGTTATTTTTTCGATTATTTATGAATGAAGATGTTGCGATTTGGAAACACACTGGGCGTCTCGATTTTATAATGTACAGGTATACATCCGCAACTCTGATCCAAATTACTATACCTTTACTATAAAAAAACATTAAATTGAAAAACGATAAATTCATGCTTATACTACTTTTTGACATTCTATCAGACGCAACCAATGAAATGTTTCCTGTAATTTCGTAATTGCAACAAAAAAAGCTAACTAAATACCCAAATCTCGCAAATTGAGTTGAACGCAGATGTTGAAAATATCGATCGGCGCTCGACGGCCGGTCAATTTGTCGGACAACGGAAGGAGGCAGACAAATTGCCTTAAAAGGAAAATATGCGATCACGAAGGTGTATAGCGGGCACCGTAAGGTATCTATGTGAGTTGACTGGCTCGCCGGATCCGAAGGCGTGAAAGAGAAACGGATCGGGCCCGCGAAAGAAAGTGTGCCAGTCGATCTGACGCAAACGCGCGTTTTTACGTCCAAGTGGGCGAGCGAGCGAGCGCCTCGGCTCGCGCGCGCATCCCCGCGCGGCCCGTCTATGAGAACGCGGACCTCCTCGCGCACTGGCTCGTAAAAATTCTTTTACAACTTTAATTATCCGATCTAAGCAACCTGCTTTTCGGTCCAACAGCTAAATTTATTAACGCCCGGCTTATTAACTGATACCGGAAGAATTCGTTCAACGGGCCTTGTTCGAGTTTCCTTTGAGGGAGCATTGTGCCGATAATACGGAAATAACAAGGAACATTTGATAAGATGTGTGCATAAAAATTAGTCAGTTAAGTCGAAGGTACCTAATAAGCAAGATATTGGCTTTTTTCATTACACTTGGAAACTTAGATAACAATTTTTTTATAAGTAAGATAGAACAAGTTTTGTTTTAAATTGTGCATGTATACATAGAGGAACACTTGTAGAATTTCCTTATAGAGGAACATTACCCGACTATCTGTATTAAAATTTAATTAGGTATAGGTTTAGCCAATAAAGTTTATAGTAGGTATAAATTATTGAGAAATCGTAAAACCCTTATGCAACTATGCAAAAATGACATTGGACATAAGTTTGTAATTTAACCTATACCACGTCAAAGTCAGAGTTATTAAAAACAACATTCGTTTTTTATGTCAGTTGTAATAATACAATCAATTTTAATTTTTTGTTCGTTGTGTTAAGTATAGCTATAAGTATCATTCTGATATATTTTTACTATTTAAAAATAAATGTTCATAAAATTGCGAACATAAATATTGTTAAGAAATTTTGTAACACATTAAGTAATTTAATAAACTCAAGATTCTTTATTGAACGTAAATTACTGTAGAAAATACAAAAAAAACTTAACATCATAAAGTGAATTACAATTCGTTCGTAAGGAAACGTCGAAATTCACCGAAGCTATGCAGTTCCTCAACAAAGTTTCCAGGGAGCATTCGGAAAGCACATCCATCTCCGGCGGCTGTCGAAGGCCGATAAAGCGCCGGGAACAGGTCGCAGTCGCGCGCCTATCCCCCCACCACCTGGGTCCCCTGCTCGGGGCCCGAAACCGGTGGGGGAGAGAGGGGAGGACTTCCGGGTGGGGGTGTCGCCGGGAGGGGGTAAGGAAAGTCAGCGGCGCAAACCGGCCGGCGGAGAAAGAGAAAGAGAGGAAAAAAACGGTAAGGCCCCGCGGCGGTGGCCGGGCGACAGAGCGAGAGAGGAGAGGCCGGGACCCACTGACCCGGATTCCGCGCGGCGCTTCCTTTTTTACATTTCGAATACCATAAAACGCGCGGACCCGGTTTGCTCGCGCGCAGACGACGGCGGCGCTTCCGCGCACGCGGACGTCGCCCGGTCGCCGCGCCGTAACAGCTCCCGCCGGAGAGCCCGTGTGGGCGCATTTTCGATAAAAAAAAAATGCGCCGATAAAGTCCGGGGACAAATTGCACCCAAGACTCCCAGGGGGGACCTCTCGGGTTCCCAAGCGTCTGGGACCTTATTTATTTCCTTTTTTGGGGCCTCTTTAGGCTCGTCTCTCTCTCTTTCTCTCTCTACGTATATATCTCTTTCTCTCTTGCTGCTGGGGCAATTTTTTGCGGTGGGCTCAGCGGAGATTTTTCGAGATGTGCAATTCATTTGCTTCGGCGTTGTTCGCTTTCTCTTGCACCTGAATTACTGAAGTACGTTAATAATTTTTGTTTAAGCAATATTTTGACTTTCTACAGTCACTTGCGATTAGTTTCATTGTGACGTGTTTATTTTCTAACAAAATTAGTATACTTTTTTGTTAAAAAGGGCACATGCGATGTAGTTCAGTTTTAGAGGGCTTCAAATCAAGATTAGGTCACCTAGTTGCCCATTATAAGCAGCTGATTCATTGTACTTTCTGTCTTACTTGTCTTGCTGTCTGTACTTCACTTCTCCCATTCATTTTAATTTTTATAAAGTTTTAGATGTCATAACTTTGTGTAATATTACAAAAGGTATTTTATTTAAGATATAAGAAAAAAAATCTATGAGACTAAGTGGTTACTATTGAACTTAAGATTTATTTATTTATTTAAACAGAAAGTACATGGAGTTCATGCTATCAAAGGGTGATGAATGTCACCTATAATAATTTATTTTATTTCTCATTCACTAAAGCTTTAAATAAATATTTGTACGGTAACTTATTTATATCTCTCTGTTCGGAAACAACAAAATTAAATATTTTTTTAATCAAGCAGATCAATGCGGCAGATAAATTCTAATGATCGGTGATAAGTGCCAAAATTGTATACTAGAAATATTGTCATATTTACATATTGAAGATTTTTATCTATTGAAATTGGAATTTAGTAAGAAGCTGTATAAACAGGACATTACTTTAAATCTCTGATAGTGAAGCTAGTAGAAAATGAGGTCAAATGAGAATTTAAGGTATTTCACATTCTTTCAAGATATAATAGACTTTTCTTATACATTTTTATCTCTTAAATGTGTCTGATTTGTTACATTCTACTGTGTAATAATAATTTATAGATATAAATACAAATAAACCGTTTTAAATGAATTCAAAAATTTATGCTGCAATCAGATATTTTCATAAAATAAAAAAAAAATTACAATATAATTATTGTATCTCAAGAATATAATTTAAATTGCATCATAGTTTAATCATCCTTTCGGTTTTAATAAGAAATCGTTGAAAAAAAGGACTTAATAGTAAAAAATAAAGTAAAATTTAATAATTATATGGATTGATGTAATTTAATACATATTTTTTGTAATAATTAGTGGACGAAATTATATAATGTCATGAAAAAACGATAATTAAATAAGAACAAATGTCAAAGTACTAATACCGTAACTCAAAAAATTAACCGATTGCGGATCGACGACTCCGTCTCCGCAGCCCAATGAGCGTCAAATCGGAAGAGAGAGAAAGCAGAATCCCCGTTACGAATGAATCGCTATCGATAAATTTAGCGTTAGAATCCGAATAGTTTGACGGGATTCTCAGGGGCCGGGCTCATTTGCAGTTTGGGCCGGGGAGCCGGAAAAATTTCGGCGTCGGGCGCGACCCGTTAATAAACCGAGACGTCGGCACAGTAGCCGAGTTATGAGCCGAGAGCGCCGCTGCCTCCTCATCTTCGCCTCCTTTTTTCCCCCTTCGTCGTTGTCTCGTAAGCGAGCCCCGTTACATTCCATGCACATTACGGCCTATTCGATGTAAATTTGAATTTCAAATCGCCCGCGCAGGTAGGTATGCGCGTGGGTATCGGGCCCCGTATTTGATTTTTCAGGTCGATCGCAAGTACGTCGCTTTTGATGTCGCACTCGGCCGGTCCGAGTTTTTTTCCCGCGGCTTTTCGGGAGCCTACTTCCTAGTTGTAATTTTGAGGCTATCGATAAGTGACGGACTGGCAGTGTTCCTGCCTTTGGGATACGGATTTTTCCGAAGCTTTGGGCGTCTTACTCACATTTTTAAGGGGTATTGCTTAATGTTGTCAAAACCTCAAATTTTGCTAAAGTTTGTTTGATTGATAAAGTTATTTTCTTACAGAGTTTCTAAAAAAATAAAAGAATAACTTTTTAGACTATAACAGTAAAAAATAAAATTCATAGTTTTTGCGAAAATCATTGAATAATACCTTAGGAAAGTGTGGTTTTGAAAATTTTGAACTGCAAACTCTGATATTCCAGCATTGATTATTTATCGACAGAAGAAAATTCTGCCCAAAATTTAGACAAAATTCGTAAGATACTCTTCTCTTTAGTAGACTCACTAGCAGTGTTGTGTTTGCTCGAGTACTCTCGAAACTTGTCATTCGTCAGTATTGATACTGCGGGTAGCATTTAGTACGACATTTGTTGACGTGTTAACTAGATTGTACACATTTTTTTATCTCTTATTGAATATATTCTATTCTATTAACTGGATAATTAAAAAAAATTCTTATATGATTAATAAAAAATTATTAGATTATAAAAGATTAGTCAGATAATCATAATTTTTGTTAAACAGTTACTTTTGTACATATACATTCGAGTACTAAAAGAGATTTCGATTGTGAAGAATGAATTGTTACATACGATGTGATATGAATATAAATTGTAATTAGAGTTCCTCGACCTGTCAAATATCACTTTCATAATAAGATGAAGTGACGCCAATCTTGATAAAATATTCTTCTAGAGTACAGCAACGCACACCGTAGTGACGTATGTACAAACTATAAAATGACGAAATTCTTGTGAAAATAAAGAATCTGTAAATTTTTAAATAATATATTTCTGTACATATCATTCATAGTAAAATATCTTTTAATAAACGATTAAGTATAAAGTCTTTCCATACTCGTCTTTATCTACTTGCACGGTTCGCTAGCTAATTTCGAAGATTTTTCGCAATTAAAAAACATCTCTTTTGAATTAATAGGCTAACATTTTCTCTAATGAATAAAGTACAATTGAATTAATTCATTACAGATTATTTTTTTTGAAATATACAACAACATTTTCAGTGAATTTGTGTGTCTGACTACGCTCGTCTTTTTCTACTTACACATTCGCCGGTGCAAATTGTACTCTTCGAAAAAATGTCAAACCACTGTATATAATTGGGTTTATTTTATTTTGTATATCTGAAATTATTCATGCACTTCCTTGTATTTATACAAAAGATTTTAAATTATATAAATATTCCATTTATTACAATAAATTATTCCATTCTATTCGCCATTTATTCACGATGAAAAAATCTTCGAATAACTTTTACAAAATAAATTGTCTGTTGAATAACAAAATAACTTTCAATAATTTTTAAATTGTTGAAAAATAATTATCTACTACCCACTTTGGAATATATAGTTTGGAGCAAGTACCATCTTTTTAACGAGCACCTTTAACAAGGTTACTCGTACACAGCGATTAAAATAAATTAAATTAAATTCGTACAGCATCTAGTCGGCGCTGAACAATCGAGATGAAGATAAACACAAACGGGCAGCGTCGCCGCAAAGAGCACAATAGTCGTAAAATACACGGGAATTAATGTCGACTCATGTCGACATCCCGATGAGTCGAGTCGCACGTGTGCCGCGCCGAGGTGTAAGCTCTTTCACTTCTCCGATCGGCGAATTGCACGGCCCTCACGAATCTCGGTCAATGATCCGAGCGATCGGACGCCGGCAGACACGTGCGCGCGCGCCGAACTTTCAGCTATCGGCATTCTTCCGGGCCGAAATTCGTTGTTTCGCAACGCGCGGCCGAGGTGAAACCTCCGGTTTTACTTTTTAAAGGCTATTTACTTCCTCTCCCGCGCGTCGCCGTTTTTTTTTTTTCGACGCGCCCCGGGAAAGAGAGGCGGCGGGCCCACTTTTACTTTTTACGAGGATTTCAACCCGATTCGGAGGAAAGTGCTCGCGGTTCCCCGTACCATTTTCGAGAAAATTTCGGGGAAGCGCGAGCGGTCGTGAGCTTTTTTTTCGGGGCGGCCGAGGAGAAAGGGACAGTTACGCCCGATCGAAGAAAGTTCGCTTTTTTTTTGGAGGAATAATTAAATTAAATATTACAGAATTTTTTAACTTTTTTATGCAATGGTAAATTTTATCGCAATTCTTGGGTGGCGTGGAATTTTTGTAAGGGTACCGATGAGCCGTAAACGTGACCACCAATTATTTCTTAGAAAAGTCTTAAAAAGGCTGTAAAGTAAAATAAATATTCGGCAAATTCCTTTTCCACAGATAAAATTTTGTAGTCCAAAAAGATCGGATAGATTTTATTAAAATTCCTAGTGTCTTATTAGCCTCATTCTCGTATCATTAACAGAATAGTGAATGAAATCGGCGCTGTACTAAACCTATTAAAGATAAGAAGTATTTAAATATTTGTCTTCCTTACTTGCTTCCTTATGTCCAAATATTTTTTCCAGTTACTCATAAAACTTATGGCTTATAACAATTCAACAATTTGTAAGAAAATACTTATGTACTGTTGTAAATACGTATTATCTCACATTACTATTGAGTAATTTCTTTTTTCTCAACAATTAATAACGAGTAATAAAAAATTGACGGCGGAAAAAAATAGGTCAATAACCCAAGCCGAGCCGAGGGGTCAATGCATCGGCGCTCGAAACAATGCGCCCGTAAAAGAAGCTTATTTCCGGTAAGAATCCCCCGGATTCCCAGCCGGCGGGAGATACATCTACAGGCCTGTACAGAGTCGGGCGCGCGCTAAACGAAAACGACATGAAGGTGGTTATCTTCGCTCGTGAGCGGCGATCGCGCTGCCCGTTTGAGGGTCAGAGTAGAAAGTGGACGCACCGGCTCACCGACTCGACTGAAGGTCGGATCCGGGATTCTCCGGGCCGTGTAACTGCGCCGCCCGCAGCTCTCGGCCACGGTCATGGTCTTTTCATTCATGCATCCCTGGACACATTGGCACTTTTTCGCTTTTGTTTCGCGCGAATCCTCCCCACCGCGAATCCCGCTTCTTCTCCTTCGGCATCTTTTTTTTTTTTGGCTTCAAAAAATTTTGGTATCGGTTTTTTTTAAGCCGACGGCGAGTTTCACTTTTAAGGAGTGGAAGTTCACTGTTATAGGATGGGAATGGTGTCAACTTAGTTGCAGTCAACTTTCACTCTTCGGGAGGAGAGAAAAAGTTTTTTAACATTTAAATGAGCTTGCTCCGAGCTTTTTTGGCTTTTTAGCCGAGGGAGATACCGATACTCGATTTGAAATAGACACGGGACTCTTTTTTCACTATTAGTATTTGTGACTAATAATTTGATAATTGGGACGCATCATTTTGATCCAACGTCAAACAGTGACAAGTAAAAGTTAAAAGTTTGACCACGCAATTCAATCATTTAACTGATTCATCACAAAGATGTTAATGCGGACGAACAGTACGAAGAAAAGATTGTAAAGTACAAAGTCTTATTCATCGTTAAGTAGGACGTTAAAAATTTTTCTCGTAATTTTAAGTCCTCTGTACACTTATTATTTCAAGTTATGTACGCATCTTTTGTTTATTCGTGACAGTTTCTTAATTAACTAACAGTAATGTTTGCCGATAAATTTATGTTATTGACGTGGATAAAATTTTTAATTTATTTACATAAACATGACTCGCACAATATACCAGCAAAAAATTACATGTTAAACAAACTACAAAATTTTATTTTTGTTTTTAATCTAATTTTGTAAGTACAATAGTTAAAAAATTAAGGAAATTGATTCGATTAATACATAATTAGACTTTATTCAGTGTAAATTTAAATTTATACGTTTTACAGATGAGCTTCTAACGTCTCTTTATAATAATATGGAATTAAGCTAATCAAACGGTAAATTGAAGACGACACATTTTTTGTTTCTTTCTTTACTTTTTTTAAGATGAATATTACACATAAATGATGTAAATTCAAAAAACGTCTTAAATAAAAAAAAAGTTTTCAATAAATGGTGTACTAAAAAAATTATTGTTTTTCCTAGACGTATAAAGGCATTTTTATTTCGAAATTTACCTCCAGAAGTGGCCTTAAGAATGGCTTGTTTACAGGCACTAAACGGACATTTAAAAAATGCTTAAAAAATGGTCACTTTTCACTAGGACGTAACCTAAATTTCAAGTAATCCCGTCAAGGCTTGCATTGAAAATTGACGCAAACGAAAATACGTACACGTTTTCACGGAATAATGAGAAAAACGGACATCCTGGTGGGATAGAGCGATAAATTTAAGAGGCGTGTTAGAGAAAAGGCCAAAGACGTCAGTGAAACGTGTCAATTTCAAAGCAAATAAAAGCGCTTTCTCTTTCATTCATGCAACATGACGCTATTACACTCCGGATCTGACGGCGGCTCGCGCGCCAAAGACGTTGTGATTCAGTATGGCGTTTCGCCTGCGCACGCGGTGAAATTATCAATGAATAAGAATTTCGTCTCGCCGCGGCGCGCGGAGAGCTTCTCTTAATGGACGGAGAGGAGAGTGAAAAGCCCAAGCCGATGAGCGGCCGGAAAAGTTCGAACTTTCGACTGAGTTTCGAATTTCTACGCGGATGTGCGCCATTTTTTTTTTTCTTTTTTCAAATCCATCGGTTTCTCATTGTGCGACGCGCGACCGTTTGTCTCCTGACCTTGTTGTCAGCGTGGTCGCTGATTTGCTTACCAAAATGTTGCGGGACACAATTTATAACATTTCTGTTTAATTTGAGCAATAATTAAATTATTATTACTTATATTATTATTATTGCGCATATAATTGTTTGCTCCTTAACAATAGTTTATACAGTCTTTTATTTATTGCCCTGTAGACAATGAAGAATGGACGAAAGGATGAAATGATAATCCTTAGGTCACTGACTTGGAAATTAGCTGAAATGGCGAATGAAAGTGCATATACATTAAAAGTAAACCTCGGAAATAAAATTTTGTAAGTATGTCTTACGAACGAGCAAATGCGTACCTCAGTGCTCTCCACTTGTTTTAAGCGAGTGTAATTACTTTGAAACATCGTACACTATGATTCATAACCCAATTTAGCACGTGCTATATACTCATTTTTTTCGTACTCACCTTCACCTTCTATTCGAAACCTTTTTACGAGGCAAAATTTAAATGTCTTTCACTTACCGAATTAACATTACCGTTACAAATCCGTTTCCTCTACGTCGTATTTTACTAAATTCAATAGCGGCTACTCTGTAATTGCCGGGGACCCGCCCAAATAAAATTCCATCGCTTAAATCGTCAAATTACAAGTTTCGGTTAATACTATTAGGCGCGAGCCAGCTTAGTAAAACAATCAACTCGATTTTTTGCCTCGTACCGTTCCACCTTTTTATCGCACCTCGGCGCTCGAAAAAAAAGGCAAAGACACTGGACAATCGTCGCCGCGGAGGGAAAAAGCCGAGAGGCTAATGAATCGTTGCTCGTAATGACTCAATCGGCCCGGGCCCAGGAACAAAAGCCGACGGTTCCTAGGAAGTAGGATGCTCGAGGGCAGGTCTACAATTCGTGGAGCGCCGCTTAAGAGGCTATAACGATCTCGCGGGTACGGGTTTCGCTTGTTGCGTCGTTACCGCTCGAGAGCACGCAAACGCTTCCAGGCGACACTTTTTTTCCCCGGTGCGACACGCCGCTTAAAAACCTTTTAAAGAAGTCCAGCTTCGCGTGAGAAATACAAATTTTGCGAGCTGGATACCTCGCTTTGTTTGTTTTATGGAGCTTTAGTCAAAAATGTTAAAAAAAGGACACAATTATTTTGCTTTTTACAAAAACTGCTAATTTAAACATTACGTTTTTTTTTCGAAAATATAACAATTACAACTAAAGTCTAAAGACACGAGACTAAAATTTGCATTCTAAGATTTCTTATGGTAAACTTTACGAGACAAGAAGTAATGAAAGAGCGCGCTCGTAAAATTATAGTAAGTGTCTTTAAAAAAAATAGTTTATTAGCAGTTTCCAGCTAGTTTCTCTTCTATTCTTTAAATAAAGCACGTGCAATATAATAAACCACACGAGAGAAAGCAGACTGCCCTACCAACACTGTCACAAATTTTCGTCCTCCGTACGGAAATCAATGGGCTCTTCATCGATGAAAAATTAAACGATCGTCAACGTCAATGAAAGTACCCCGATCCTCATTGTCCTCGGGACGAAAATTCGTGTCCGCTGCGCGGCCTAATGACGAATCCGATTGTTCCGCGAGGTCCCGATCTCACAGTGACGCGTCGACGGAATGTCTTTGTGCGGGGATCTCGCACTTTCAACGGCGTCACCGCACTTGAAAGCGATCTTCCGGCGCCTTTTCGCATTGCCGCGTAATTGTAGGGCTCGGGCGGCTTTCCTTTTAGATCCATCGGCTGCTGCTGCTCCAGTTCGCGACCCCCCGTCGACGCCTAAAACTTTCGTTTGATCGAGTGAAACGAAAGCTCCCCCCGCGGGACTTTCACTAATAAGTCCGTTCGCGCGTCTATGCATTATCCTCTTATTAGAGCTCGCCCGTCAATTTCTCGGGCGGCTGACCCTTATTCTCGAGAGGCCGTTAATTGGCGCCGGCTTAGCGGACACTTTTCTAAAATTCATTTCTCGATATGAATTTTCATTCGGACGCTTAACGGCAGTTTCGGTTTACCTTCGAAACGGGGAAAATTTATGATTCATCGACGGCGGGTAAAAATAGACAGGAACGTGGATCGGCGTCCAAATGTCCCGTACGCTTCATCCCCCGACGAAATTGGGCGCGTACGAATCGTCGACTCCGGCGAATTCCGGTACGGAGGTACCTAAGCGTGTCACCGAACGCGGCAAGTCAAACACACTCGAGATGCCGGCGGGGCGCGCGAAAAAAATCTCTGGAATCCGGCGGCTAGGAGAGAAAGAGTCGCCGCGGCTCGAAAAAAAAGAGAGTTTCGCGACGGCGCGAATCGTGTCAGCCGCGCGATAAATTAGCCGCCTCGCGGCGGGGGGAAAAAAAGAAGATCGCCGGTGGGTCTTAGGTCGCGAGTCCGCGCCCGTGTCGCGCGAACGTGACTTTCGCGCGCGCGCGCGCGCACTTCCTCGATTTACTTTTTTTTTTCCACGATGATGATGAGTCGCGTGGGCGTCCACTTTCTTGGTCTAATTTTACCGCGGGTAGATTTTCCTTGCCCCCCTTCGATAATGATCGAGCGGCGGGTTCGTCGAGGCTAACGTTTTCTCGCGCGTGATGTAACTTTCTTTTTTTTTTTCTTTTAACGAACCGATCGAAAAAGTCAATATCCGAACGAAATGAATTATTCAATGATAAGGACTTTACGAGCGCCGTATAATTTCCCGGGTCCGCGGGAACGACGATGCGAACACTCGATAGGAGAGTTCGATGCGCGGGGGGGAAAAGTTGTTCGGCCCGAAATCCGTTTGCCCGGGGAAAAGTAAAGTACGACCGCAATAACTGTCTGTTTAGCTAAGATGATAATCTCGCATTATTTATGAGGTACACTTATTCAAATGCACCGCGGTGACGACCGATGGCCAGATACATGCTTCCGTAAGGACAGTCGGCTCACTTTTTTTTTAATGCTCCCCTAAGCCTGGAGCTAAACGCGCACACACGCGCAGGCGTATTACGGCCGGTGTACCCGAGTTACGAGCACATTGTTAGCCCGCTGAGATCTTACTTAGGTAAAGTAGACTTTACCGTAAGTACACAGCTGCGTACGCCTGCCGTCGTCGATGCACCGGCGTTCCGTGTTCGCGCGCTGAGCAAACCCACCGTTTAGCCGGACGTTACTTTTATGACCTTGCGGGTATATATGTTTTTACGACAAAAAAAATTAATTTTTAACAGGAGATATTTTAATACATGCGATAACAGCTGGAAATATTTTATATATGCGAGTCCAGTTGGGACAAATTACCGAATGTAAAATAGTGGCCCAAAAATTATATGCAGATGGGAGTAATTATTATATTTGATAGTAAATTTAAGCCGATGGAGCGGCAGCTACTATGGCAGCGAGCTTAAAAGTATATAATTTTAATTAATGAGTTAATTAAGATCTGAGATAGGGCAGTGCAGGCATTATTCTCACGTTTTACTAATTACTGATGGAAATTTGAATACTTCTTTAAATCCGTTGAAAATCATCCGAAATTTAAATTTCACGCGTGGAAATGCGGAGGAAGTACCGGATCGGACAACAATAGTTCCCTCACAAAAATAATCTTGAAGTTGAACGAAAAAAAGAAAAAAAACTTTACTGGCGCTCTCGGTCACCTAATTACGTTGCACATATCTCACTGCTTTTTTAGCCTTATTAAAGTAGCTGCGTTCAAGATAATATACCAGTTTTAAAAATCTATCGGTATATCGAGTAAGTAGGTGATTCAGATAAAAAATATTCCATTAAAAATTATAACACATATTCGAAAACCCTTTTCTCATTATAAACAAACAAAAAAGATTAAACTTATTTAACGTCGAACTAAAAAACCGATCTTTGCTCTCTCGAGTAAAAAAAGTCAAGTCCTCTAACGAGGCATACCGGAGCGTCGCTAGGTTACACTTTTGCTCATTCCTCGTCTGTATCGGCCTAATCAGCGTGTCACTGTGTCACGGGTGTGGATCGCGCCCGGCGTAGAGAAAAAAAAATCGACGAGTTCCTTTTCTCATTGAACAGTGAAACCAGTTCTCGCCGTTTTTTCGAAAAAAAGTGCCGAAAAAGGCTGGTGGGGATCGGCGGCGCTCGCCTCCTAGTCGCGGCAGGTGGGGAAAGAAGAAGCCGAAGAAGAGGCTGCATCATCGGCGGATGGGCTAGGGAGGAGGCGGCCGAGAGCCGAACCGGCGGAGGGGGGACTAAGCACGGCGTTGAACGAACTCCCATACGAAGATAAAGAGCACATTCGAAAATTCTGTGTGTGTTTTTTTCTCTCTCTCGGCACGCGGTCCATCTCGCTCTCTCGTTCCTTCTATCGGCCGATGCCACCTACCACGGGCCCGTATAAATAGTCAGGGAGCCATACCGGCGTGTCTGATTCGTGCCTCGCTCGTTCGTCCGAGAAGACAAACGCACCCAGCAACCACGCAGTCGTTAGAGACCCGCACCGCCCGATTCAACATGAGGACCTTCGCCGTAGTCTTGTTCGCGTGCGCGATCGCCGCCACCGCCCACGGGCAAACCATCGACGAGTGCCTGCAGCAGGACAGCATCGCCTGCGTGCAGAAGAGCCTCTTCAGGAAGGCCCGGGAGTTCTTCGACAAGGACAACTACGAGATCCTCACCGGCGTCAGCCTGGTCAAGAGCAGCAAGGGAGACAGGAGCTCCAGGAGCGGCAAGGACCTCGTCTACGAACAGGAAATCGATCAGGCCAAGACTGTCGCCGACAGGCAGAGCGCGCTGGAGAACTTCGTCGGCGAGGAGGTCACCGACTTCTTCAGCGGACGCAGCTTGAGGGTCAGTTTCCAGTGCATTGTGATCTTTTTTTTATTCTATCATTTTTGTGGTGTACCAACCTCGTTGGCCGGGACGTGCATTTTGTGACAACAGTTCAATCATTACGAAGCGATAATTTGCGAATTTTTATTGGACAGTAATTGAGCGTACAGGATTAATATCTACGATATACGAAAAAGTGTGGTATATTAAAAGAAATTAAACGTCTAAAGTATTTCATTTATCTTTACAGATCAACTTCGCTCCCGCTCTTGAGAAGATCGGAGAATCCGCTCGCGCCATCAGCGAGTCCGTCCCCGCTGAGGTCAAGCAAGCCGTCGATGAGGTCGTCGAAGGTAATTTCTTCGCACTACTCAAAATTAGCATAAGCTACTTTCTAATTTGAATCTTAATAAGTTTACGCTTTTTTATGCATTCTGCAGCAGTTTTCAAATTTTAAGCTTAACATTTATTTATTAAACCAGAATAAAATTGCATCAGTAAAACATATTACTATAAGATTCAGTGTAATTACTAAAAACTATTCAAGACTAAAGAAACGATATTGAATATAGGATATACAAAATAATATTTAGCTATTTATAAAAATTTAAACGGACAGACGTCCTTAAGTCAGTAGTTAATAAATATTTAAAAATTAGTAACAAAATATTCAATTATTTACTTATTAAATAATATATCTCACAGGAGATTTTTACTAATGAATTACATCATTATTATTACAATTTACATCATAATATTTTTACGATTACATTTTGATTACTACAAGCCATAAGATAAAATTTCTAAAAATGAAAATGAATTTTTCAGGCCGTGGAAAGAAAAAGATGCTCAAGAAGCTGATGCCCCTGCTGGTCCTCGCCAAGGTCAAGTTGGGCGCCCTCGCCACCCTGGCTTACTTCGCCCTGGCTCTGATCGCCAAGAAGGCCATCCTCGCCTCCCTCATCTCCATCGCCATCTCCGCCTTCATCGGCCTCCGCTCCCTCTGGGCCAACAAGGGATCCGGCCACGACACGACCGGCTACTCCTCGGGCTGGAGCTCCGGTGCCGGCGCCTCCTCCGGCTGGGCCGCCCCCAGCTCCAGCGGCTGGTCGTCCGGCGGCAGCTCCGGCTGGGACGACGGCCACGGCGCCCAGAGCCAGGCCTACTCCGGCTACCACCACTAAGGCAGCCCGCGCAGGATCGATCGGCCCTCGCAACACCGACGGGACGCCGCCGCCGGGGAGGAATCGGTAGGGGACCGGACCGGACCGACTGACACTGACGCCTGACCCGATTGAGTCAATTAGAGCTGCCCGCGTGGGATTTTTCGTCGCGGCCCGCTTTCTTTAGGGATCCGCGCCGAGGGCATTCGTTTTCGTTTCGATGGAGAGGGAAATCGGGAACCGGTTGGGGCCCGAGTGTATTACCCTCTCCGCCGCGGGCCGCCTCGGTGGGAATCCGATCGCGACGAACCCCCCGAGTGCCATGCGGTCACCAAGACTGGACCTCTGGCCTAGGCCGATTTTTCTCGCCGGTCAAACGCTGCGACTGGTTGCAAACTTGAAAAATCCGTCACTAGGTCACCGGGATGGTCGGGAATCGCGCAATACTTTAAACCATCGCGATCGGTATCAGATCGAATTACACGCTTCGCGCGGGACGCTTAATTGGCTTGACAATAGAGACGCTGTGTACCGCGTCGATATCCGGACGAGAGCTTGAATGATGTTTGCGCATGTAAATTTTATTCAAGCCTTTACATTACGAGCGACACTATCGGGACGCTATCGGGGACTTTTGACGGGGCGTTTAATCGGATTCGGGCCGATCGACCGACGAGCTGAGCTGAGACCAAGAGGGCGATGTCAAACGATCATCGCCGCGGAGAGAGCGACAATATTTATTATTTTTAATATTATTACTATTTATTGAGCGCCATAACGTTCATGTACATATTTATTACGCTCTTGCATCTCCGACGCTATAATTATAATATTTATATCAACGCATGTCGTAAGTGTATGTTCATCATCTAATTTATCTTACTGTCACTGTTAAACTTTAAACACTGCGTCAATCGGCAACTCGAGCAATTTCTTCTCTTTTCTTTTAAACACTTTCAATTCGAGCGCACGAGATAATAGCGGATTTGTTAGATCAAACCGAGAGGCTAGTCGTTTGTTACCCCCGCCCACACACATGTACATCAGACACACTGTATACCTCCAGAGAGAAAAATACTCGAGTGTTAAAATATACATTTTGTTAGAAAAAAAAAATCCTTGTCATTCTTATTTCGCATCCCAAACTGCCTTTTCCAGCGTCGGGAGAAAATTGCGCTGCCCTCTTGCGTGCAATTCCCAATAAGCCGGTAAACAGGAGGCCGGTGACGGAAGAGCATGAATTTCGTCGAGCCTCGGGCTTCCGAGAATCGGTGCACCTACGCAGCCGGCTCCGATGCACACGGTCGCACGCGCCAATGCCCGAACGTGTCGCGCGTGTGCGGCGCGCACATAAGCAAACGAGGGCCTGGGAGGGGGGGTGGGCCCGTGTGCATTGTGTGCATGCAGGTGTGCGAGGAGGACGGAGCGGGGCCGAAAAAGAGGGGCAGCCGGCGGGCCGTGGTAGGGATGGGCTCGCTGCCGGCCGAATATGAGCCGAGGGAAGAGGTGCCCGCCGCGGGCTGGACCACACGAAATTTCACTGGGTCGCGCTTGCGCCGTCGACTGGTTTCCGGTGAAAAAAAAGAGGCGGTACCCGCAGTCCGGGGGAGACACGCACGTACACACACCGAGCGGCGCGCACTTACTCTCGTTCGAGGAGCCGGCCGGTATATATAGTAAAGGACTTACACCTGCGTGCGTGACTCGTTACTCGCCCGGCCGTCCGCGAAGACGAAACAGCCCCAGAAGCAGAAGAAGACATGGAGTACCTCGCAGCCGTAGCCCTCGCCCTGGCGATACTGACCGGCGTCCAGGGGCAGAGCATCGACGAGTGCCTGCAGAAGGACAGCATCGCCTGCGTGCAGAGGAGCCTCTTCAGGAAGGCCCGCGAGTTCTTCGGCCGGGAGAGCTTCGAGCTGCTCGCGGGGGTCAGCCTGGTCAAGTCCAAGGCCGACGCCCGGGGGTCGCGCAGCGGCAAGGAGCTGATGTACGAGCAAGAGATCGACAAGGCCGCCGGGGTCGCCGAGCGGCAGAGCGCGCTGGAGAACTTCGTCGGCGAGGAGGTCAGCGACTTCCTCACCGGACGCAGCCTCAAGGTGAGTCCCTCGCTACTCGCTCCTTTATTCCGCCGCGTTCCTTCGCGTTAATTGGACCTTTATTGTGCCCGCTCAGTTTAATTCAGGCAAGTGCGAAGATGTAAAGTACGGTTAGCTTTTGTTCCGCAAACGAGAAGCTGACGCTTGTGTACATTTAAATATTTCGCTTCGGGTAGCCGTTAGTTTCGCGAGTCATTCTTCTTGGCGGATGTAAGTTTCGAAAATTTATGGTGGAAGTGGGAGAAAAATTCTTGGATCGAGGAATGATCGAAAATCTTATATTCCTTTTTTATTCGCAGATAAACTTCAGCCCAGTGTTCGATAAAATTGGACAGTCGGCTCGAGCACTTAGCGAGTCCATCCCTTCGGAAGTTAGGCAAGCCGCCGATGAGGTCGTTGAAGGTAATTTAAAAAGTTTTTTAAAAAGTCCTACACTGTACTCCAATTTAAATCGGACACGACTAAAGTGCCAAATTTTGCTAAATCATTAATTTTAATTACTAATTAAGCCGACTTCTGAAACCGCTTAAATTATGCACACTTCGTATAACGGTCGAATACTAAAATAAGATACAGGATATTACTGGCGCAATGAAATGTTTTGCTATGGGATTATTGCGCTGTAAATTAAATTCTACTTATATTTTTTTCATCTACGTTATAAATTCTCTTTAATTAAAATAATGCTTTGCAAACCGCTTTAACGTGATAAAGTATTACTTTCACTGTAAATTTCAGACCTATACAAAAATAAAGCGTCACTTACCTTCATTAGTTTTTTTTTGTTCTAAATCTTTCAAAGAATAGTAATTAATTGTTTGTCATTTTTTATTATACAAAACTGCATTTGATGTAATAGATTCATAGTAAACTAGTATTCGTTCTAAGCATACATATTAATCAACGTGTAATTCCATATGAGAGTCTATGTTGTAATCACTGTTACTTCTACTTAGTAACCTACATTTATTCAAGTAACGAAACATTAAAGTCATTAACCTTTTTACACTCCTCATTACACATTCGAATGTTTTAATTAACTTTTTTGGTACCGTTTATTAATATTAATGACAAAATTAGAAAAATTTATATAATAGTACCATTTTAAACATCTTTGTATAAAAATGTTCCATACTACTTAAAATTTGCCCATTTCATCAAAATAAAAAAAAATACAAATTCTTAAATTAATCACTAAATTTTGTAAATAAATTTAAAATTACAAGGATAATAATAAATTTTGCGATTTCAGGCCGTGGCAAGAAGAAGCTGCTGAGGACAGTGCTGCCCCTCCTGCTGGCCGCCAAGTTGAAAATCGGCGTGCTGGCCACCCTGGCCTACTTCGGCATCGCCCTGCTGGCGAAGAAGGCGATCCTCGCGGCGGTCATCTCGATCGCCATCTCCTCGTTCATCGGTCTGAAGGCCCTGTGGGCCTCCAAGTCGGCGTACGACACCACCGGCTACTCCGCGGGCTGGAGCTCGGGCAACGCCGTGGGCTCCGGCTGGTCGGCCCCGATCGCCACCAGCGGATGGTCCTCGGGCGGCGGCGCCGGCTGGGACGACGCGCACGGGGCGTACTCCGCGCAGAGCCAGGCCTACTCCGGCTACCACCACTAGGTTAGCTACAGGGTCCTGGGCGCGCCTCGCTAGACTTTTAAGGCTCCACCTGTCGAGGGAGTACTGATAGGACCTCGAAATATCTCGAAATTTGTTTTCTTTTCGCGCATTATTTAATTATTTATTGCTAAACGGTGTTTTGTGAATTTTCATTTAGATAGAAAGTAAAGGTAGTGCTAGTTCGTTGCGGATATTTCGGGGACTGTCAGTAAGGCTTTAGCAGGGCATAAATCAAATTATTGCGACGATGACAAATGATTGCTGCAACTAAACGAGCAACAATATTTATTTATATCGATATTATTATTTATTATTTATAGCCGAGCGCCAAGCGCTATACGTTTTTCATGTACATATAATTAATACTCGTTCACATATATCAACGTACAATTTATCTCATAATTTTAACTATTGTACTTTTTTTATTCACTCATCGTAGATTTAATGTATGACTTCTACTTCTCCGTTCGACATTCTAAATTTGTTCGCGTCGATAGTCAAAAGCAGAAAGAAATTGGAAGAAGCAAAAAGTTTCGCACTCGTTTTCGTGTTTCCTCGTTAATCTAACTGTTTCCTTTTTTTTCGTCTTCGTTAAGGTGCACTAGTTAACGTGGCGAGAGTCTAACTCTGCGTGCACTTTTTCATACGCATACGAGATATAGCGGAATTGATCAATCAAATCGAGAGGCTAGTCGTTACCTTCGTCCTCAATGTCAAAGCTCACATATACCTCTGAATGATACTCTCTGTGTGTCAAATACACTTTGTTACGAAAATTACGTTTGTCCTGATTATTTTAATTCACCTCTCTTTCGTTTCGTTATTGTTATACAATAAGCGCTTCTCGCTCGATATTCGAATGCTTCAATTGAAGTAACGTCATTTACTTTAGCCTATTTAAGCATCACCGATTCAATGTACAAAATCATAACACACCAGTTATTTTATTAAATAAAAAGCAGTAGAGAGTAAAACCGAATAATTCAATACTTTCACTGTGCAACTTTTTTAATTCATAAGTAAGGCACACACCGAAATTCGCAGCAAAAACATTGACTTTCAGTCCGCAGAAAAAAACGTTAATTGTGCGATCGAAACACTTTGGAGTTGCGGAAAAGGGCATCAACAAAAGTCTTGAAGAGCAAAAAAATAAAGTCGAGCGTGCAACCGAAACTCCGTCCTTGATATCGAAGCCCGATTCTCACATTCGGCGGTAACCCCGAAAAGGAGGAAAAGGAAGGCATACCCTGGGCGCGTCCCGTGCGTTTCGCGTGAGAACTTCACCGAAAAAAATGCGCGTCGCCGCGGAGAAATCTCTTTCTCCTTCTCCGCGGGCGCGCGCGATGACTTTCGAGCCTTCCTGGAAATCGAGACACGCTCGCGCATCGTGGACACGAAATTAAATTGTAAGTGCTCCGGTTAGCCACACGTAGCCAGTTTTGTTCCACTTCGGGCTCTTGTTGCTTTTAGGGAAACGGCCACGCCGCGGGATGACGATGATGATACCCATTGTGCGCCAAGAGTGCTTAGCGGTTGCTCTGCGGTCGCTTTGCCCGATAACCCGATGATTGTCTTCTAATTGTTCTTGCAAACGGTGCTAGACACCTTTCCTGCTAGATGATGCAATGCTAATTTATTTGACTTGTTTTGCATTGAAAATAGGCATTTGCCAATTTAAGAGTAAATAATTAAAAAATAAAAAAGATTACAATTAGTTTTAGGTAGCATATTAAAAACATATGATATTAGAAATATATGCGCATCACAATTTTTTTCGGAAATTGGAATATTTATTTATTATACTGGACTATTGTAGTGATGTTTTTTCATGATCGACGTATATTCCTCATGAATTATTTTTAGACCCAATTGAAATGGATATGATAATTTGCTAAATCCTTCTCAGCATAATAACTTAACTTTTTGATGTCAAAAAATTGTATCACTTATATGTCTCGTTTTTTACTAGATTTACATGTAGAATCAAATAAAACCTATTTTTAGTCATGCACATTGCAAATATATGTGAAACAATTAGTAATCAGATTTACATCAGATGATTGAAAGTGACAGTGTCAAATATTTATGCGCTGATTTTTTAGATTTAACTATTAGCAAAACCGATGGGTCGGTAATAACCATGTTCATACTCATGGATTTTGGGATTTCGAAATTTTTTATTGTGTTTTTCAATTCTACTTTATCGTAATGCATTACAATATAAGCGAACCGCGCTTTTGAGCGCGCATATGTACAGTGCACAATATTTATTTATTTATTGATTCTGCTGCTACTTTACAACAAAACAGCGTGAGAGTACCAAAATTCCCGACATAACATCTTATGACATTACCTGTATTCCCAAAACTAAAAAATTGTTATTATTTTGCAGAGAACAGAAAAATTATTTTTAAAGTTGAATCAATTTTAAAGTTACCCTACTGAAAATGATGACGTCCTCCAGGATAGCCTACAGGACATTCTAAAGGACGTCCTGCAGGACATCCTTTAAGATGTCCTAGAGAAGATCCCATAGTATATCCTACAGAACATACTACGGGTCATCCTAAAAGAAGTCCTACTTTCGACCAAATTAGTATATACTGTAGGATGTCCCATAGGATGTCCTTTAGGATGTTCCGTAGGATATCCTGTAGGACGTACGGTGGGACCTCCTCTGGGACATAGTATAGGACATCCTGCAGGACGTCCTGTAGGTTGTCCTGTAAGATGTCCAGGAGTACGTCGTCATTTTCAGTAGGGTAGATACTTTTCAAAACCCATATTGTATGAAGTTACGCCTTACGCTAGTCAATCTTACGCTCTAATAGAAAGATTCGCAACTAAACACCTTGAAAACATCAAAAAGGAGTTAAATCGATCAAAGGCTTCGATCATACAATTATTTTTGAAACGTGAGCAAGAAAGTGTCAAGAATATTCAATCGAAACAACAATCTTCAATTAGTTTACTCGGCGAACCTGAAAAAAAGAAAGAATTTTATTTACGAACAAGCGAAACCAGCGCGACAACATCGAAAAGAAGGCCGATACAAAGGAGCCGCGTTAGCAGTTCGAGCACGCGGCAAAATCGTTAACGCGCTGACAGTGCGCGCAGCAGCATCAGCCGGCACGCGGGCGGACTGGTGAAAAAAAAAAAACGAGCGATGAGTAACGGTACGACGCGCCCGTGGATGCGTCGCCTCGTTTGCGCGCACGCGGCCGGGCGCGCGTGCTTATATACCGCGGCGGCGAGGCGCGCGGCGGGAGAGGAGACGAGGATGTGCCGCGCGCATATCCGCGTCGCTGATGCGCGACCGCCGCGCGCGCGGAGGTCGATAGGCTACGCGCAATCGGGTCGGGCAGCGCTGACCTCGAACCTCGGACGCGCCGATCCCCATTTCGCTCTTCGCCGACATTCCGAGATTCGCTTTCACGAATTTGCAATATTCAATTACCGCGAGGGCAGTTTACAGTTGCGCGCTTACGTCGGGCACGCGGAGGTGACGCTGCAACGAGTGGAGATTTTTTTTTTTCAAGGTTTAGGCTCGCGATTATGGTTGATTTTTGCGATATGTCAAGTGGCCGGTTTCTTGGCGGTTGACGTTTTCACGGTTATGAGAATCCCAGCTGATAGACCTCTGCGAGTACTAAATTGCTTTATTATTCAAGGAGAAGATTAGATTTTCAGTTTTTATCTCTGATGGTCTATATTCTTCTATTTAAATTCGAGATAATACTAAAGTAATATCCGTGGCTTCCCTGCAAAAATACACAATTCCACTTTTCGTGAAAATTGAGATAAGTAAGGGTCGCGAATCTTTAAAGGGTCTTTTTCACTAGGAACAAGCAAAATTGTCGAAAAGGTTACCAAAAAAAGCTATGTGTAAAAGGGCGTAACTCCAAGTTTATTTTAAAAGATCAATTTCATTGAGTATATCTATCAACATGTATTTACTTAAGTGCACTTTTCCCGTCAAAGAAGCAATGAAAAATTAAAAACTCAAATGCCTCAAAAAAAAGTGGAGTTATACCCTTTTCCCGGGAAGCCGCAGATATAAAATGTAAAAATTTACAATACTTTGTAAAATCTGTAATAAAAGCAAAAGTTACTGTTCTTTCAACTATCAATTGCGGCACGGAAATTAATGTAGTGACTAAAAGTAAACAATTATATTTGTTGAAGGTTTTTTTTATACCGCAGCTTTAGGAAACCCTTAATCAATTATTTTTTTAAAACTTTTGTAAATCGTGCAATTACATAAATTTGTAAATAATTATTCAAATATTTATGATTCTTGAACACAGCCATGATGCAAGTGTTAAATGGGAAAATTCCTGGAAGTAGGTGAGCATAAATGCTAGCTGCGCGCAGAAAAACTTAAATCAGAAGGTTTGCATGCTATGCACGTCATTCTCACAGCATGACACTCCGAGCAGTATTTTTTTTCGCATGTCAATTGCTCTGTTCTTCCGCAGGTAAAGTCCGACGGCTCACATGCTGACACTTGTAATTGCTTAATTGATGGTTCGGCAACTGCATAATTTATTACCGCCTTTTCAGGAAGTAGGGAGACGTATAGAACAATCCTGACGGGTTCAGGTCGAGGAACTCATCTTTTTCTGCCCTTGAACTTTCCCATAATTTTAATAAATAATTTGTTTTTTCTTCACATGCGTGAAAGCTGCTACATAATTAAAGCGCTTTTTTAACGCACTCTTATCTTTGGATTCTGGAATCTTTCTGGAGTCTGCTGTCTTAATTTTATATCTTTAATACTTTAAATGAGTTAAAATTGGTTGCATTCTTATTATATAGATAAAGTAATCATTTGTCACTAAATAAAATTTGAATAATCTTTTATCTTTTTGTATGGAAGTCATTATCTTCTCGAGTGCAACGTGAAAATATAATCGAACGGACAAAAGGTGTCTGAAACAAAAAATTGCCGCTTCCATTCATATGCCGCGCCATTGAACTCGAGTAGCTCGCGAAAGTGGACCACCGTTTATAGAAATCAAGGCACCGAAGGGAGCCCGACTAGATGGGGAAAAAGTGCACGTTCGGCGCATGACGCGAGGCGACAAACTACCGGTGTAGAAAATACGACTGTTTCGTCCTTGCACACCGATGCGCTCAATAGGGTAATGGAGTAAGACTTTCTGATGCGCGTGTGTCACTGGGTTACTGGATTTCCCAGCGGTAGATAGTCTCCGTGCTTTGATACTATGTTTTTGCATATATACATATGTAAAGGATAAGTATCATTCGTGAACCTGAATCTTTGATTTGCTGATTTTGTAATTTGTTTTTAGTTGCAGATTTTAATTTGAAATTTTTAACAAACCATTTTTATAAAAATTAAAAAATCCACATTCATTAAACAATAAAAATAAAAAATTACGATTGTAGTCATTCTTTTAGTGCTTTCACAATTGTATTCAAATTTGAAAAAGATAAATAAAATTTACTGCTTCAAGCTATTGGAAAAGTATTTTTTTTTTATTGTCAAGTAGTTTTGCTTTCTCTCATACAACCTTACGGGATTTAGTGATTTCACTTTAATTTTCTTGTTATTTTCTTCCACCTTAAAGGTGGCATTTACTCCCATAATCTGATCGCTTTCCTCAAAGATACTCGTTGATTTCGAGACAATTGCGAGGCTACCGTTAGTTTCCCGCGTACGTCTTCATCTTTCTTGTATGAGAGGTCGCAGAGATGATCATCGTATAAATCCTTCACAAAATCTGGGTTGATCCAAGATTATATTTCATCATTTTATTCTATTTTGTTTTAATTTTGCAAAAAATTATTAACTTTAAAAATTTTTAATTTTTGCACTTGCGAAAGCAATAACAAATCGAAAACAGATAATATTTTCATCATTTATATTTTTTAAAAGTCGCTCAATAATTTTAATGTACACAATAATTTAAATCATTTCAAATAATCACTTTCCATTAATTAATTCGCTATCCGATGGCCTGATCGTAGGCAGGAAAGTGTATGAAGCTCAAGCGGGAGATACTATCATTCAGTTAGAAATCGCTTTTTCCGATCAGCTTTAGTCGCTAATGGCTGCTTTGATTTCTATCATATTTAACGAATCAAAGTTATTTTAAGAATCACTGCAGTTCGATTAATGGTATTAATTTATAATTCGACAAGTAAAAGTGTTGGCGAACATTTAACAAACAGTAAATGCTAATTAACCCAAGATCTATTCGAACTGAGCATAAATATCAATCGAGATATGAGAAAGTATAGTTTATTTATAGGCAAGAATTATTGTACTTTGGACTTTTCAGAAGTAAAGTAGGATGACATTTTTAATTTATTTTTGTACTTGTCTATAATCAATATCTACTATAATTTTATAATATGTAATTAAAATTTGTTTCTGGTTTATTAATAATCTATTAATATGCATTTTGAAAATATGTTCCCATGTATTCGAATAAGTTAAATTCATTACTAGGCGGGAATAAATTAGGAAATGATTCTTCGAAATTATAATATATCCGAACAAATGGTATTAATCACTCTGTAGTTAATTAAACAATTGTTCACAAAAGAGGTATTCCTATCATATTCGATTTATATAAGGTTTCTTTTAAAAAATTCTTCCAAACATTAGTATCATTTAAAATCATATAGTGCACATATAACTTGCCGTCAGGTGGAGTCGGAGTCATTTCTCTCGCTAACGTGTCTGCTGTTTCGTTTTTATATATAAGCCATCTGAAGCTGGTGCACTACCATTTAGCTGTATTTTATAACTGATTACTTTGAATCGTTTAAATTTGATTGAATTTTTACAGAAATGTAGTTAAATGTCGCTAAAATTATAATGAAGAATATATTTAAAATTCAAAAGAATCTTTATTATTGCAGAAATTGTAATAAAATGTCATTAAGACTATATTAAAGAATATTTTATGTATATATAAATTGCAAAATTCTTTATAAATATTTAAAGTATAGTAGTTTACACTTATTCCCGACCCGTTGTCCACAATAGCAATCAACTATGTTGATTAAACTCTTGTAGAAATCGTGATTGTAAGGGTAAATATGGAACGTAATGTTTTTTTCACTTTATGACTTTGTACACTTTGAGAAGATTAGCTTCGCTCGTTTCATCCGCGGAACAAGAGCGATTACGCATTTTTCTACTCTCTGACCTTACTCATCAAGAAATTGATACGGTTCTCGGATGCGGCGTCTGCAGCATTTTTGTACCTCATTTTTTGTACACGATTGTGCTTTCTTAAAAAACTAATTGCTGTTCCAAAAGGTGATTAAATTAACGACCGGAAAATGAATAATCATTACCTAATAGTACGAATAGCAACGTCGAAATGCCGCGACTGAACCTTTCTCACCGCTGATCTCACACGCTTTCCTAAAACCAATTAAAAAATGAATATTAAATAAGCAGCAGTCGGATTAAAAACCAGTTAGAGTCGTTTAAACTGGTGACTGTTGAAAAAAAAATCGATGCAAGTCGACGCGGTAGGGCCTGAGTTTCACTCGGTCAGTAGCGTGGAGCGCATCATCGCTTGCATTTTTCACCGGAGGCACGATCGCGAAGGTAGGCCATCGCCGGGATATTGCTCATCCGCGAGGTACTTATCGGCGGAGCTCAAATAACATCTGGTATCGTGTAACGCCATCGAGCACAAATGGGGGCTGCGCTGCAGCCACGAGCCAATCTGCTTTCTAGTCATTTGGTCACGGGCCGTTTCATTTTCGTCCGATCGCCCAGTCACGCGTCCACGAATCCTCCCCGGCTTCCGCCGCCACTTCGGGATGCGTCTGCCGTTGCGTGCGTGGCGCATTTCTAATTGTGCCCATTCGGCGCGGGGAGGCAAGCCAAGGTTAATTTTGCACCAGTGAAATCGGCCTTTTAATTAAGTGTTTGAAATATTGCCTTAATAGCACAGATTTTTTTTGCTTATTAGTCAGCTTTATACCCAGCTAAGGGCAGTAATTCATTTTCGCCGTATAATTCGATTTTCATGGTTTTACGCTCGGGCTTACAAATAAATTTTGCGCCAGTATGATCCCATCGTAATTATTTTAGAGAAGAGAAAATAGCTGTTATTAATTTTTTTTTGTGGAAAATTTCGTTGTTTGAATGAATGATTAGCGGTATATATTATAAATGATACAATCTTTATGAAATATGTAAATTTGCATTTGGCAATTACCTCAGATGAGGTCGCAGGATGTATTTGCATTTAATCCTGGATTAGAAATGCACTAACGTAACTCATTAATATTATGAGAAATTCGATGAAGGTGTAGTAGGTAAACAAAATTGCAGGAGAAACTGTGGGCAAGACTAAATGAAAGCACGCATTGCAAAAAAGAAGTCTTATAAAGGACTCGTGCCGAGTTGAATTGGTCTTGCATTTTCTAATGTGAAATTCATATTTTAATGGGCATTTATAAAATAGCTTCATCACCGTAGAAACTAACTCAAGAATCAGGTGCAAGTATTAATTTCCATTCAAATAAATATTTTCAACTACCTGCATTTTTAACGCTAACGACGACAGGACTATTCCTTAGAAATGCATACGGCACTTTAAAATAAAAATGAAAAAGAAACGGAGCTACGCGAATCGCCAATTTAGCTGATACGCGCCGATACAAAAAATTTAATAGCCACATTTCTCTGCAATCAAAATCCACGAGCTTTTGATGTTTTTACCCCGACAGCCGTAAATGTTGCATATTAGAGCTTCGCAGGCATGCATTACAAAAGAAACTTTCTACCGGGCGGGATAAATAAATCCTCTCCCCGAGTTCCCGGAAAGCCTCGGCGCGTTTTCCTCCAGCACGCGCATACGTGAATCGGAGGATAAACCCCTCGGAGCGAGGCGCGCGACTGGTCAAGCTCACTCGCGCGCAGTGTGTACGTACGTATACGACCCAGTTGTAAATGGGTGAGCGGCCCGGTTCGACGCATCACTTCCACCGAGAGAGAAAGAGCCAGCTTTTGTCCGTCATATCGCGCGGATGCCTCTCACGAGAGAGGCACTAGCCGCCGAGGAGACGCGCGGGCGACGTTTGATTTCGTGGGTACACGACAGGCCGGCTTGATTGATCGAACCTCCGCGATCCCACCTCCTGATGGATCGTGCCGCGGCGCTGCTTTTTGTTTCTAATTTATTTGGGTTGACGATGGGACGCGACTTTACTGCGCCATGCCCGTTGGAAAGTTTATGGACCTCGCGTACTTTTACGCCAAGTGCGCGCACACCCCGCATGCGGCTTGGACACGTCGCTTTTATTGCTCGTAAATTTTTTAAAACTGACACTCGCGGTTTATCGGCTTAGCTCGATTTACTTTTATTTTTCAGCTTCGATATACAGCTTTCAGGATGGTAATTGATAGTTATTATATTGAAATTCTTTACAGCCTGCCAATAGCAGATATGATGACCTTTTTCCCCGAAGAATGCGTAAAGCGCCTAGGGGAGCTTCCAGTAACACTTGTTGGAGATTGACGCTAATGCGCAGTTCGGCGGTGTAGGAAAAAGCGGCGCCTAAAATAAAATACGCCGCGTCCGAGCGATAAATAAAGTCCCCTGCTGCAGACGTACTCATAAGCAAATAACGCATACCCCGCGAAAGAGTTTAATGCCGGTGATAAAATGCGTACGCACACCCACGCGTGAAATTCCCGCGGAAAGAAGACACCGGCGGCTAATTCCGCGCGTAATCACACTGATGCGCCGGCTCGCCGTCCCGTAAAGTGGAAATACCTGGCGAGCGCGCGCCGAGTAAAAACAAAACCGGCGAAGATCCCGCACGAGCGATTACTCGAAACTCTTCATTTCCAGCAATTAAGATAGGCAAAAATTTCTCCTGTCTTCCACGAGTGCTCGGGCGTGCGCGCGCGCGCACACCGACGTGGGACTTAGAAATCGGTGCATCCTATAACCTAGAAAATCCCGCCGGAAAAATCTGCCTATCGCTAATAACCGTTAAAAGTTCGCTTACGCGCCCAAGTGGCCGCGGGAAGAAAAAGGTCAATTTCACACGAGCCGCCCCGTTGGGCAGGCCGAGCACAATGCGAGCGCCTTGTCTCTTTTTTTTTACTTCATTGCGCTTTGTGCGCCGCGGTAACAGGGAAATTAAGCGGCTTGAATTATTGCCGATAAAATTTTCACGGTGTTGACTTTACGATCGATTTTTTTGTGCCTTACCGACTCATTTGGAGCGCCGCAAGAGACTGCCTATTAATTACTTTGAAAGCGATAGCCTCTTGTTTGCATTTCCTGCTGTTACGACAATGGGGAGGCTTTAAAAAAATATGATGTATTGTTGCTGCGTGTACGCGGCTCGACATTTTTTACGAGGAAGAAATGACTGGAAGTCTCGTCTACATAAATATTTGTATAATACTTTCATCGTACGGTTAACAAAAAGTGATTATCTTTTATGTGATGGGCATTTTAACAGCTAAAGAAAGATTTTAATTTATGCAAAAATATTTGATAAATTTTATGTAGTTAGCGAGTAAAAAAAGTTAATCTCTATAGTTTCATGGGTCAAGCGATACAAGGTAATCGTCATTTTAAAATACTACTTGAATAAAAGAATACCAGGTCAAGCGTAAGCTATGCATTAGATATCATTTAGAATGAAAAATTAGGTATTGAACACAGAAATAAATGTAAAACCTTATTGTTCCACATTTTCACCGTTATTCGTCAAATTTCATTGTATTTTAGAAATCTTCTCTTTTTTCGTACTAAAAATTTATTTTTAAGAAGTTCAAAAAAATTATTTTTTAATGAACATGAATTAAGTTTATGTGTATTTGAAGAACAGATTAGAAATGTTTCTCCTGGGTATTAAATACAGGGTATTGAATCGTATAATTTTAGTGGAACACTTATAATCATCTTTAATGCCGCTTCGTGCCGACTCATCTACTTGACTTTCAAGTAATCTGCTTGAGACTAGTGTTTAATTTCTATTAATTCGTCTATCTACGCTTAGATGTAAAGTGCAAGCTTTTTTGCTGTGTCAGAAATGTCAATATTAACACAGTTCTTTCTCGTCCAATTAGTTTTATGAATTAACATTTTTATTAAAAAACGTACACGGGAGAATCATCCTCTCTCAATTTATTAAAGATTTTTCATAAAAATTATTTGATTTTTTATCCATAAAAATAATAAATCATTTTAACACCTGTTCATCAGCGTCAAAACAAGGGAAGCGCAATTTTTTAAAGTGGCAACCTTAACCTCGGGCGAAAGGAAACGAGCGAGGCCCCCAGCGATTCTCAGCGCAATCATTCTTTTTTTCGCATCGATGAGTGATAAATTCAACTTTTGAACTCGGTCACGGTAATGCCGCCTCAATGCGAATATTTTTTTTTCACCATAGCGGCCGCCATACGGGATCCGAACATTGTCCGACGAAGTAGGTCTCGAGGAGAGGAAGAGCCCAGAGGCCCGGGGGTCTCTCCTCGTGTCTCGGATTTTCGTTCGCCGGCGCTCGATATTCGCGGCGTTTTTCGTCTGCGCCGGTATCCCGACACCTCATCATCTCGCCAAAATGCCCCCCGGGCTAGCGAACGAGAGCTCCTCTTTTTCTCGCGGCTGGACTTTCTCTGCTTCTGGATTTAAAAAAAAAAATTTTTTTAAGCATAGCAGGTCACATTAACACTCTAAATTCCTGCGAGCCTTTTATGGACGAAATATGTAGAGTAGATCCACGAAAAATTCCAGCGTGCATTTTTGCTCCACATGCTTATTTCACCGTATTGAGAGAGAAATCCTTCTCTCTTTGTACTCATATTTCTGGCAGCTTTGATTATAATCATTAGTTCAATAACGAGGTATGGGAGGATAAACAATTTTTTAGCCGATCCGGCGAGTTTTGTTCCTGGAAACGGTACTTTTTTGTCTTGCGGTAAAATTGAACTCTTTTGTTTAGTAGTAGAATATTGAATTCGAGAAAAGGAATAATATTAATTAATCAGAGTCAATGTGTAATTATTTTTTTCATAAATTCTAATCATTTATCCTCTAATTTCATTTACACGTAACAATACCCCACTGTTAAAATCTTGAAAATTATCTTCAGAAAAGATGTGGTCGATTAACTTTGAATGAATTTTCAATTATAACATCATTAATTACGAAAGGAGCGATTGATTATTTTAATCTGCTCGTTCGACCCCGCGGAGTCAATTAACTTTTTTCAATCCGAAAGAAATTTGAAGCTCACTTAGCACCGATACCCCGAAAGAATCGACCGGATTATTAGAGACAATCGACGGCAGCTCCACTCAGCGAGAAAGTAAAAGTCCGCGAAAATTCGTCTAAAAAAAATGAGCCGTCTCCTCCGCACTGACACGAATTCCACCCGGCGGACGAAAAAAAAAGAGCCGCCTACTTATTTGAGCAATTATAAAATCCGGAGCAGCATTACGTCTCCGCGAATAAGTCACATTATTTTTTTCTCCCACCTCGTTGGGCAGCGCGCACTCACACAGCCCGCGGTAAATAACAAAGCGGCGTGTGCACTCCTCGCTCCTCGAGCACCTGCGCGAGCCCACCACCAGGCGCCTCGGCGTCTTTTATCTCGCTCCGATCCCCGGTCTAATCGCCGTCGGGGCATCTCCCTCTAACTCTCTCCCTCTCTCTCTCTTGCTCCCCGGGAGAAAGAGAGTAGAAGCCGGCGGCGCGCACATTCGCCGGGGTCAAAAAGCAAGGGAAGGGAACCGCCGGCGCGCACATGCACGTGGACGGGACCGGGACGGCCGCGGTGGTGGGGAGGCCGGCCCGCGACGAGCAGGAGAGAATCGAGAGGAAAGAGAGTCGTCCGCCCCGGCGCGCCGCGATATACCCCTTTTACACGGCTCACTCGGTATAAAAGCAAAGGAAGCCTCTTTTAGGTGCAACACACACAGCAGGACGAGAGCCACGAGAGCTTCGCAGCAGCAGCAGTAGCAGCAGCAGCAGCCAGAGCACGACGCACGTGCTTGCCAGACCCACGGTGTACGACTGCAGTTCGTATATAGGAAGGACTCGGTAATGGGACGGGCGGGTCGGCCTTCCAGTTTCGGTGACGTTGGTGCGACCGCGGGGACAGCCACCGGGACTGGACTGGTCGATTGCATTAGTTTACCTTCTTTTTCCGCGGACCGGTTCGACAATAGCCTTTTGCTTCTGGATTCTAGAAGATGTTCGCGAAGGCGTTGATCCTGTGCGCGGCGGTGGCCGGCGCCATGGCACTTCCGGCCAGTGATAAGACCGGCAGCGAGAACGACCTCATGGCGTCGATCTACGCCGACTGCCTGAAGAAGGAATCCCTGAGCTGCATCAAGTACAAGGTATTCTCCTTCGTCGACAAGATGCTGGCCGACAAGGACGACATCAACGTCAGCGAGGGCATCACCGTCGTCAAAACGACCACGAACATCGAAGAGGGTGCTCCTAGGTGAGTGTCTTCATTTCCATCAGTCAATAATTAATAAACTATTTACAGAACTACTGCATAGACTACTGATGGACTACGAATGATCTACTTAATTAACTGATTAATTCTGACAGTAAATTCACTGCTATTAAATATCACAGGCACAAAAATTAGGAATACTACCTTAGAGACTGACTCTAGTTGTAGACTATCAATTTGCTATATTTAAACAGCTTAAACTAGTTTTCTAACTAATTTACTTCAGAATGTGGTGATGCTGCGTGCATTAGAAATTTACGGTTATAACTAATCAAAGAGGACGATGAATTTGAATTTCGCAATTATAATTTCTGCTAGTAATTAATACACACTGGAAAGTATGTGAGCTTGAATCAAAGATTTTCTAGAAAGCGCGGGCACATAAGTCGATCGAAGCAGAACAATTTTCTAAAATTAAATGGAACATCTCGTTTGTAATTAAAAAGCTACTTCCTTGTAACACAATAACCCATTACTTTTAAAGCCTTAGTTCGGTATTGTTTCGCCCGTACCTTAAAAGCGGAAGTATATAAACTCAGATCTAGGAATCTAGATGGGAATCCTAACAGTTTCCACGACCCGAATAAAGTGAATAACAAATACGTATTATTTACATAAAGCGTAAATACAATTGGCTTTCGCCTCGCCTTTTAGGTCCATCGAGTCGACCGATTTCGACGCACTATTGTTCGATCGCCTGGGAAGATTCCTGAGAACGCACTCCGTTAAGGTAGATCTTAAGGGCACCGACATTCTCGGGGCCATCGAAACGGCCGGACGCAGCTTCGACGATGTCAGCGATACCTCGGTCGAGGGACGTGGAAAGAAGAGTGAGTATCGTTACTTTTTCTTTTTTTAAATAGCTATAGCCCGAAGGGGCGACTATTAAATCCTGGCAGTTCGAGCTCATTGATCTAATCTTTTAATGCGGTAATAATGACGCGTCCAAATAATATAAATTTTTTCTAGTACATCTTAATTAAATCTAATTTTTTAAGGGTACTTTATTAAGATCAAACAGTAGATAACGCTCCTGTTAGACTTTTCTTGAATAGCTCGAGTCTTCTAATTAGCCTTGAAATTAAAGCTTAATTAGGTGTAACTTAGATTTTTACGATAACTTATTATTTGCTTAATTTTTTAATATTTACTTATGCTTAATTAAAAATGCTTAAAAAATTAATTAACGCATATTTTAAGCAATAATATTGAAAATATTTTTATTTTATTTTATTGAGACCAGATAATGTACAAAGTGGTAAACTGTGTTAACTGTACAAAAGCTGGTACATAATATTTAAAAAAAATTTGAATAGGGAAACAATTGCGCATAATATTCGCGTACGTTCGCTACATACCGGTAAACTTCCGGGCAATCTAGAAATAAATCGTGCTCAAAATTTTCGCGCACTCAAAATAGCTTCTTAGTAGCCGTTGGCCCAAAAATCTCCTTCTAAACAAAGGCCAAAAAAGCTAATGTCCTTAAAAAAAAAATTTCGCCGCTCGCGTCGTAAATGAAAATTGAATTTACAAGTCGTAGCAATAACGAGCTTAATAACTGCGCGAGGCTCCTCGTAAATATATGCGATCGACCCGGTTCGATACAGCCACAGCGACCGGCGGAAACTTGTCGAGCGCAAGAATGCCGGCGTAATTGCCTAACTGAACCGCGAGCGCCCCGTCGTACGAAAAGTGCAGTGCGCACGTGGTACTTATCTAAAAAGGTATGCGCATGCGCATACGCGCGTGTCCGCGAGGCGCGCGAGAGGCGCGGCCGCAGGGGGGCCTTCCTTTTTCTCCTCTCATAAATACATATATAAATATGTATTTGTATATACACGTACACGTAGGCGATGCCTCGGTGCCGGCATCCTTCCCGCGTCGTTCGTTCCCCCGTCTTTGTTTCCCGGGGCTACGGGCAGACGTTGACCCACTGAGGAACTGGTTTTCGCTTCCCCTTGAACTACCTTCCCGTTTAATTGTGAATGCGCCGATGCGCGTGCGTTGATACTTCGCTCGCGGAAGACGCGTGAGACGGAGCATCTTGATGCTGGGGGACGACGAAGACGGAGAGAGTAAAGGGAGACGGGAGAAAGGGGGGAGGGATGAAAGATGAGAGATAAGGTGGTCACGTACCGGTGATTTGCGTTGCGCCGCTTATTGACGAGCCGGGCCGATCCGTTAAATTCTTTGGAGTGAAATTTCACTCCAGATTAAGTACAGAAAGGAACGTCGATCAAATTGATGGATCATTCTTTTTGACTCGCGTGAAGCACGCGGTTATCGGACTAATCGCGTTACCTGCTTTTTTTTCCTCCAATTAACTATTTCCCATTTGCTCCATTCGTTCTTATGCAAGATAAATCAGGACTTAATTTCACTGTAATTTGACGGAAATTAATTTAGACTTGAACTATATGATCGGTTCTACATTACGCAGCAAAAAACTAATTAACAGGTGTTCGTGCGTGTGTATGGTCAGGGAAGGAATAAATCTGATTAACCGGGATTATTCCCTTTGCTTGTCTTTGGGCGTGCACCAATAAAAACGTTTCGCTTATCTGTACACAAGAAGTGGATATTAATGAATCACAAATAAATTCGATCTTTCTAAAACCATTCCTTCTGTATAATCTCAGACCTCTTTTAAATAACTGACAATAATATTATACCAAATAAAAAAATCATCAAGAAAAATTATTAAAAATACTACGAGTATTCGATGATCTATTTTGACGATCATTTTGAAATTTTCGGGCATCTGTCTTCGTAGCTTTGAAACTCACAGAATAACTCGGATTGGGGTTCTAAGATAACTCGAGTCAGCGTGATTGTCGTAAATCCACTGAAAGCAATCAATGTGAACTCATTTAAATAAGTGTGCTTATGCCTGTATACAGTCGGTAATATTATTTAGTAGATTCACCACCAGGTGGATTCTGAGTCCACCTACCACACTTCTCGCTAATGGAACTGCTGCTTCAAATTTATATATATCCCATTTGTAGACCTCGATAGTTAGTCGGTGGAAGAAGCTGATAGTGGTTCATCTTTTCCACTATGATAAGCGACTATAAAAAATCATGTAATCGTTGAAACAATCGTTTGAATTCTTATAATCATTCTAATCAAAAGTTACTAAAATTGAAAGCTGTTCGCCACTTATTAATCGCTACCTCTATCCTCTCATTTGCTAAAAAATTAATCAGTATGGAGTATCTGAAGGGTTATCATTTTTTACAATTGCATCCAATAATCAAGTAGTAGTAAACTAATGAAGGGAATAATCATTACTTACTCGCGCGCGACCTCTAATAATACAATTACCTCTCTTCAATCGGTCCAATTATCGAATTAAGCCCGTCCGACGCCGGGATTAAACTAACCATAAATAATCGGGTCGGGTTGAAAAGGAGCCGCGCGAGGAAAAGCGAAAGAGAAAGAGAAACCCCGCGGGAAAAAAAGTCAGACGGAGAGAGAGAGAGAGAGAGGTCGTCCCGTCGTGGAATCGGGAAGAGAGATACCCCGTCGCGAGGGAATCTTTGACACACTTTTCCGTCGGCTGCGCCTTCGCAACCTTCGCGCGCTCTCTGATCTCCTGGTCTCGATCTCGCCTCCTCTCGCGGGAGAGAGACTCGTACGTGCGCGCGCCTGCGCGCCGCCGCGTAATCGGGCCGGCGACTGCGCGACGAGCCTCCCGGACGGCCGCGTGAAATTAACCAATTAAGAGCGCGTAATGAGCGAAAAAGGAACCCAGGAGTCGCGCAATTGCGATTATCCAGGAGGTGCTTAGCACCGTGACGGGGCATTACGATGCGATTTACTCCAGATGTCGCCTGTATTTTCGTTTCCGCGGGGACGAGTGCTTAGCCTCAATCGCCGCGACCGTCATTAGTTTTTGTTGCTCGTCCCTTTTTGCGCTGTGGAGGGTAATGTAAGGTAATGGCTTTTAAATTGTTGCAAAAAAATACGAAGCGAAATTTACTAATTGAGTGGCTGCAAAAAAATCAGAGCTTGAATCAAAATGATAAATTTATAATTTTTCCTCAATCATAAAAATCAATTAACGTTAATTAAAACGTTTTATTTATATAAGCGTGTTATGCATTTTTCAAATATTAATTTCAAGTTCTAATTGTTTTCATTTTTATTAATACACTCCAGTCAATGAGCTCCAACAGCCCCTTAAAAAATCGATCAATAAAAGAAAAAATGAAACTAACCACGTTAATGCCACTTGCAGAGAAGGCCCAAAAAATGTTGGGCCCCATCATGATGGCCATCGCCCTGAAGGCCATGGCTCTCCTGCCCCTCGCCCTCGGCTTCATCGCCCTGATCGCCGGTAAGGCCCTGCTGGTCGGCAAGATCGCCCTGGTCATCTCGACGATCATCGGCCTGAAGAAGCTGCTGGGCGGCCAGCAGAAGCACGTGACCTACGAGGTGGTCCAGCACCCGCACCACAGCAGCAGCCACGTGGTCAGCCACGACGACGGCGGCCACGGCGGCTACTCCGGCGGCGGCAGCAGCGACTTCGCCGGCTACAGCGGCGGCGGCGGCGCCAGCTCCGGCGGCCACGGCAGCTCCGGCTGGGCGCGAAGCCTCGGCCAGGAGTCCGCCCAGGACATCGCCTACAGCGCGCAGAAGCCCCAGGCGCCCGTCGCCCACTAAGAAGCTGTCGCGTAGATTAACTCCCCTTCCGCCCCTTTCTTCTTTCTCTCCTAATCATCGTCATCGCGTTAATTTATTCGAATCCTTCGATTATTTATTTGTAAACCATCCTGATCCTCTTCTCTCGTCTACTTCGTTTCCTTCTTTCGGGAGTTCGCGCTCGAGTGTTTGCCCTGGCTCAATAAGGCGATAATGAGAAGCGTCTATTTGAGGAAGGACTTGAGTCGAACACCCGGTCTTCTTTAAACTCTCTTCAAATGTCTACTGAAAAAGTGTAAAACTGCTCGAGTGTCTAGATTTAAGGAAATCAAGCTGCTTTGGCTTTGAGGGATGCCTTGTCTTCCCGCAGGAGTAGCATTGACCGTGAGAAATTCATTCTTCTGGAACTGCTACTTCTGCGTTGTATATTGTTATTTGTTGAATCGGCAAGACAAAAAATCCCGCAGAAGATCAAACGAATGCTTCTAAATAAATTTGGCTGGATATTTGAGAAAACATCGAATATACGCCTCTAAGACAAAATACACGCGAAAGTTTATTTCGTCGAGTTGTCAAAGACCCTAAAACAGTTTTGCATTTTCGACGTGGATTAAACTCGCGCGGCTGGAAGCATCGCGGTAGACGTTCCGTCTCGGAGCAAAAACTTTAAATCACACGGTGCAGTGAGCACACCGAATACCGTACACGCGTGAGACTGCTTTACGTATTTATTTACGACGGCAGTCGCAAATTATCTTCAGCCGCGCACGCAAGAAGTCGTGTAAACTTCGCACGGCTTTTTCCTTCCTCCTCCATTCTTTCTTCGCTCTCCTCTTTTCTCTTCTTTGTTAATTCTAGACTCGGTTTCCTCTTTGCCCGTCTTCCATTTAGAGGCGTAATTTATAAGTAGCTTGAGTATTTATTTGTCCTCCGAGCATTTATCTTAGCCTCGTGTGTTTATGTCTCTACAAAACTTTCCCTTCTTTTCTCTCGATCGTTTTATTTCTAGACGATCCCTTCGCCACTTTCTCCGATCCTTGTGATACTTTCTTCCAAGTACCTCTGCTCTATCTGTTTTCTCTCGCTCGAACTTTGATCTCTCTATCTCTCTCTCTGACCTCTGACCTGTCCCTCCCCCTCGTTTCTCCACTCTCAGACTTCGTTTCAACGATTGTACATTTTTTTTATGTCTGCGCCTACATATTGTTCTTGTACGATTTTTATACTGACTTCTGGATCTCTCACTCTTTTGCGACCTTGGTACTCTTACTATTATTATTGTAACGTTCATTAATTATTATTATTACCATGTAGCCAGTATACAGTGCGAGGACGCTAGTGCCTGAAACGAATACTCCTTGACTCACTGCAACAATGCGACGCAATTTTTGTGCACTCAAATTGTCAACATTGCATTGTATCGACGCGACAACGGAAAAAGAAAACACACGACCGACACCTATGTAAAATCGATGCAACACTACGGACACGAACTGACGCACGAATTGACTTTGCAGTATTTCTTCTCCGACGCACCAACTACTTTTAATTGTACAATTTTTACCACTAGAGCGTGTGCACGCTGACAATCGACGTCGACGCGACACGGCATGTGTTCACGAGCAATACTTGTTTTTAACTACTATTTATATTTTATATTTGTATAATAAAGAGAGGCGAACGGCGCGTACGTCTTGTCCCAAAGAAAAAAATACGCCGTGTGTGTACAGTTAGTTATGCCATCGCTTCTTCATCTCATCTCTCTTTTTTTTTTCTTTATTGTCTCCTTTTTATTGCACCTGATTTATAGCCGGAACTTTTCTTTAATACTCTGTTGGTTAAAGTCTAAAAGCTGTCGAAAGTAAGTATTTTGATTGATATGCCACTGTATCTTATACCATAAACTCATTGCTCAAAAAGATTCTGCTCATTTTTATTTCCTTCTTTGCATTGAAAAAAGTTATTGCAACTATTAAATCTGAAAGTCGCTGCAATTAATTTTAGTCGTAAAGAATAATAAAACATTTTTTAATTTGATAACGATACACAAATTTTTTTATAAAGGTATTAATTAAGTTCAATAAATTTCATTCACACATTAAGTTATACGAGTAAAGAGAGGGCATTGGTAGTTGAATATATACAACTACGTGAATGTACGCAGGCATGTGTAAGTGTGCGTGCGCGAGGCAGTTAATTAAATTTTTGATACAACACGTCGACGCATGCGCGCGGACAACTTTAACAAGTAACCGTAAAGAGAATAAAAGGAGAAAGAGCGAAAATTCCGAGAAGATCGACAGGCCGGATTAAAAAAAAAGGGACGTTTAGCGCGGGACCATTAGCAGAGCAATAAGAGCACTCGGCGCTTATATGGTCAGTCTGGAGAAAGCGATGCGGACTGCGCCTTTGACTCTCCCGCGCGCATTCTCGCTCCTCTCCTTCCTCC
This sequence comes from Eurytoma adleriae, assembly GCA_900480045.1. Classification (NCBI taxonomy): domain Eukaryota; kingdom Metazoa; phylum Arthropoda; class Insecta; order Hymenoptera; family Eurytomidae; genus Eurytoma; species Eurytoma adleriae. The sequence continues at coordinate 146,822 of UXGC01000165.1, read as the reverse complement.
CTCTCCCCTTTTCTCCCGGTAATCGATTATTTCTCCTCTCTCTATCGCGTCTGGTCAGTCCTGAACTCGAAATCGGGTTGATATATCCGTGTGCCGGGCGATCTCTCTCCCGAGGCAGCATCCGGATCTTCCCTCTCCGTCTTTCTCTCAAGAGCGAGAAGGAGAGAGAGAAGAGGAGAGAGACCGGCGGTGTCTGTCCGGCCGCCGCGGCTGCTTTCTTTCACCTCCATATATTAATTACAAATTGCCGGCAGGCGAGATATTAAGATGATAATGAATTCCCGTAATAATCGCCTTGGCACCGATCGTTCCGAAGCTTTACGCTTCTATATGCATAAACACCTGTCGGCGGCGACGTCGCTCCGAGTCCCCGAGAGTTCGCGAATGCGCGCGCGCGCGCCTGCCGCGTCGATCGTGTTTCCGTGTTCCGACGATCCAGTGATCCACATATGAGGTTCCGTTCGTTGGAAATGTGAAAGTGGCGCTGCCTCCGCGATTGATTTTCACGAATTTGTTTACTCCCGTGGGAGCTGGGATTCGAACTATTTTTTTCTCTTGCCGATCGGTTTCCGATCGTTTGATTAGATCGTGGATTTGTTTACTCCCGCAGCTGGATGAATTGACTTATTTTTTTTCTCTTGTCAATCTGTTTCTAATCGTTCGATTAAATCATTAATTTGTTTACTCTCGTGGCAGGTGGGATTGAATTCAATGCTCGATCTGTTTTTCTCTTGCCGATCTACTGTTGATCGGCATTGATGCGATTAAGATTAAATAACGAAAATTAATGTTTTTATTAGCATTTGTACAGATAATGCTTATTTTATGATTATGTTCCCAATTTTAGAAAAAAAATTTATCGCTAAACACATGAAACCGTGGGATCAAGGTGTGCCCTTCAAGATCTGTTACATTCAAGTTCCGGAAGAAAATACCGTAATTTAGTAGTGAAATGGAGCTGAAATTACCTAGATTATGGATCCATGAACTTTTAATAATTTTTACTTACATATAATATTGCAAGTTTTACTTCATTGTTTACAAAAAATTAAATTCTACAAAAACATTTTTCATATAAGAAAAAATAAAAAAACAACACAAAAGGCATAGTATAATTATTTAATTCCAGTGTAAAGCTCGAAAGTCCGCGCTTTTCGCAAACAATTTGATCGCAAAAAATTAATTGTTGCAAAAGCGTGAGAAAATGAACAAACCGTTAAGCAATTAAGGAAGGCTGCCTTTTTTTTCTCAAGAAAAGGAAAAAAACATGGCACTCGGTGTAAAGCACATTCTCGTGCGCGCATTAAAGTCACCGCGAGGCACCGCGAAATGCTCCCCGCGCATAATAATGCGAAGGAAATCGAAAAGTGGCGAGGCGATAATAACGAAGCCCCGCGACGAAAAAAAAAAAGAAAGATGACCGTAAAGAGTCGACGTAGAGAAGACAAGGAGTCCCCGCGCATATAATTAACGCTAATTTTCTTTGGAAAGTCCGTGAATCAGAGACGGACGAGATCGAGCGAGCGAGCGAGAGAGAGAAGGATACGGCGTGACCTGAAAAAGTCCGTACGAAATCGAAGGTAAAGGCGGCGTCTCGCCGCCGAGGAATCCATATTACACGCTCGAGAGACGCGAGGGGACCGTTGGAAAAATGGATTCCTAATAAATTCCTCCTGTCCCGTTTCGTGCTCGCTAAGGAAATTTTCAATTAGTTTAATTTGCTTTGCGCGCCGGCGTAGGCGCGCCGAATCGATTATACGCACTCTACCTGAAAATACCTTTCCGTTCCAGTGAGCCTTTTTTTTTTCCTTTAAATTAATATTCATAAACGAACGTTTATTTCAATAAACTTTTTCCCACTGACTTTTATTTATTCCTGGGTATTTTAAATCGGCGATATTTTCAATTTTTAAGCGACCTGTTAAATTTGTTTTACGCGTACGTACGTATACGATTCAGTAACAATTAAATTATTTTTTTAAATTAAGCGCGCGATTTCTTTTCACGCAGAAAATATCGTATAGCAATTAAGTAATTATGATTCTGATTGATTTATTTTTTGTAAGAATTTTTTATATAATTAGTATTTATTTAGTATAACGGACAAATCCCGAAGGTACAACATTATTTATAACAAGTGAAACATAAAATATTATAAAACAGAATCGTATTAATGACTAAACTAAAACCTAATTATAAAAGAGCGCAAAGAAATCTTAAATTTTTCTATTGCAATTTATGAATTTAATACCTTCGGGTTTCATTTTCTTTTTAAACTTTGCCCATTCGCATTCATTAAATGTTATAAATATTTCTATTTAAGATGCTGACTTTAACACACGACAATAGGAAAAGTCTCGTGAAAATGTTTATGCCTCATTAGTAAATGGGTGGTACAGTAGATTTCTCTTACCGACGGAAGGCATTCCACTATAGGCTCTATGAAATGATTTATCGCCATATACCGTATTCCCTGATAAAATAGGTTTTGACCATCTGTTCGTTTTATTTTTGCGTTTCTTTTTTAAAGCTATAAATCACACATTATCCGAAGAAAAATCTTCCTCCCCACGGCAGCTAGCTCCAGTACAACAATCAATTCACCCGCTAATCAATAAATTCCTATTTCTCCCTTTCAAAAATCCGAGCAAAAAAAAATGTAACCCACCGCTGGGATTTCTAAACGATTTCCGCGACGGCTCCGTCCCTTTCGACGTCTCGCTCGCTGCCGGATGTTTCGGGAGCGTGACCGCGAGCCGGAAGCTCGCCTTGGGTGGGGGAGACGTCATAGACTCACTCGCGAGCGAGGATGGCCGCGTATGCGCGCGCGTCGCTTTCGCCGCGCTCGCGATCTTTTTCGCGCCGCCGTCGAGAAATCGGTAACGCGGCGACTGTCCGACTTCCGGCAGCGCGTGCAGCGAGGATGATGCGGCGCGTCTCGCACGTTTCACTGCCCCGCCGCCGCCTCCCCTCCGGCGGTTGGTTCCTTTTTTCCTTTTTTTTTTATCGTATACTTTATTTTTGCGCTCGCGGGAGACAAGACGGAGACGTAAAGACGCCCCGACCTTTTCGAAGGCGCGCGCCGTGTGAAAGGATTGTTTTGGCCGAAAGTATACTGGGAAAGTCGGGATCGCGTTATGCGAGATGTTATTCGATAACGAGTATTGCGAATTCCAGCTTGTTTTCTCCGGCTTCTTTTTTTTTTTAGGAACGGGGAATAATATTCGTCGGCGAGGTTCACGGGCGCTGCGGTGTGATTGACCTTCTCTGTATATTCAATTGTTACTGTTTCTTTTTCGATTTAATTCTAAATATCATTTTTGTGAATACAATTGCGTACTAAAGAGTAAAATATGTTTCGGATTAAATTACACATATTTTTACACATTTAAAGCAATTTTGGTGTCATATCTTATAGAATAGTACAAAATCCAAAATATTTATTCGCACAGTTTCTCATATCTACATAACCAGATTTGCTATCTTTTTTATCACAAAAATAAATAACATTCTAAACATGAAAACATTAAAGTTTGAATAATAAAATAAGATAATCAGTATAATCGTTTCTACATCCTCATAAGAGCGTAGCACATTTTCACCAACTTGGTAAATTAAATTAGAAACGTTTTCATTGCAATTTCGTATGTGTTTTAGATATATCTGATGGGCAAGTAGGAAAGAGAGATTCTGCACTTTAAGTAAAAAATTGTGCTTCTGCTGAATAATTAATAAGCCGAGGGTACATGTTCAAATGCAAAATTAGCAAATGTACATACAGGATTTAAAGAGAACAATAACCTACTGGAGTATAAATTCTCCTAAATTAATAAAAACAGAACTGGGATATCTTCATTAATTACATGGTTCGATAACACCAGACTTGATTAATGGATCAATAATCGCACGTAACCACTGGGAATATCAAGTACTCCTAGGAATGTGAACAAAGAAAGTTAAATCAGAAAAAAATGTAATCTTCTTATTACTCTAAAGATTACACTGGCGGGTGGTTTTTAAAAGTCACAGTCTAGTTTCTTCTGAGTCTATTCGGACAAGTGGTAATCACCGCGCAATTAGTATCATAAATTGCATCTGTAAACGCAAAGTAGTGAAAGCATTTCCGGCAGAGATCTAAGGATTTGCAAAAATATATTTAAACACTTCCAAAAATAATCTTTAAACTTTATATAAATTTATATTAAATTTCGATACAAAACAGATCGCTGCAGTTGTGTGAGTGCATTTAATTTTAAAAGTCGAAACTGTTGGTCGTAAAATTATATGGTAAAAATGTTGATTGCCGATTAATTCATTTTGATTTTTCTTTTGCATACAAATCGGCATAAAACTTAGTCAAGTACTGTTTTTAACGTATCAAGTCTAAACATTAATTCCAGTGCCCGCGAAAATCGGCATAAAATTCCTTCCTTAATTAAAGCAAAAATTGTGCTAGTAAATCAGGACAGATACTCGCGATCTGATGAACTTTAGATAAATTTATTCAACGTTTGCGTTGATAAAAAAATTGTTTTTCACATCCATTCAAGCGTACAAGCATATCAGATGCAGATAAAATGGCTCCATTTTACTATCATTCATAATAATGAATTCTAACTTTATATTTTTGCTTGAATTTAGGTTTCACATAAAATTTCGCTCAATATATATACTTCAACCTCCAGATTAAATTTTTCATAAGTAGGTTCCATTTCAAAGTTCGCGTCTCACTACTCCAAGCCTCATACTACTTAAAACTCTAAGATTTCCTTTTACAATCAAACACCCGATTCCACTTGGAAAAAAAACCTCTTACAGCAAAAAAATTTAATCCAGGAAAGTCCGATAAAGAGTCTCTCGCTTGTACTGGCGAATAGCGCAAGGTTGAGATAAAAGTGTACGCCGGTCGCCGCCGGTTTCCGCGGCAGGCGCTCGTCTTACATCGGCGCGCGGAATCGATACGCGCGCCCGGAGCAGATGTCCCGCGAGCCGATCCTCGCTCTCTCTCTCAATCCCCGGCTCTTTTGATCGGTCGAGCGCGTTTTACACTTAAAACTCGGGCATGTGCGCGCCGCCTTCCGTTTTCACTTGGTCTCCGCGAGCGCTCGCGCCGGCTCTGACCCAGTTGAGGTTTTTGTGTCCGTAGGCACTTACGGCCAGCAGAGGAAGAGAGAGAGAGAAGCTGAAAAAAAGGCCTTCTCACGCGTAAGACCGCGAAAAATCTCGATTCCGCGTGACCGCTCGCCCGTCTTTCAAAATTTTATGAGTTCGTTGAAAAACTTTACGCGGACGGGGAATTACATGCTCGCGAGAGCCTGTCCCGCTTTGCGCGCAGGAGAGGATGAGTCGCGCGTTGGCAGGTGATTATTGTTTATCGTCCGACGGGGGTTTAAAGAGCGGCCAATTGTTATTTACCGAGGCGATTAGAGTCTTCGACCTCTTGTTTACGGACTGGCTCTAAAATACGTAAGGGGTAGGGTGATTATTTTTTGCAATTCTTTTTAGGCGGGAAGAATGCATTGACAGCTTTATTAGTTTCCGGATAATGAGGAATTTTCGTATTTGTTTCGTGAAAAATGCCGATAGAAGAGAAAAAGCTGTTTTATAAGGAGGAAAGCAAATAAATTTAGGTACAGTTAACTATGTTTGTTTTTCATTCTACTCGCATCGCCAGAAGTTAACTCATTCAGAACAATTTCTCGAATACTATACCATTAAATGTTTTTGTTTACTGCGTAGAAGTTCACAACTAAAAAATATAAAAATTTTACAAAAATAATTGATTTTTAACTTTTACTCCTACAAGTAGATTACTAGTACTAGTTCTACTACTGGTACTGGTAGTATTAACATTACTGTATTGATACGAGTGCTAGTTCTAGTTTACATACTGTAACTATAGTGCTATCTTTTTAGTACTAGTAACACTAGAAGCAATTCCACTAATACTGGTAATACTACTTTTATTAACACTATTACTAGTAGTGTTGCAAGTGATATTATTACTCTCCATGTACATACGACACAAGAAATTTCTTCTGGAGTATCTTTGAAATTTTCAAAAAATTTCAGCGAGAACAAATAAAAAACAAAAGTAAACCGAAATATGTAATCATGCTATTTTACAGGGATGTTCCGAAATAAATTACTTGCGCGGAGTGTCCAACTAAGTGATGTTTAATGTTACAAGAATTAGTTAAACAAAAATGCCCATTATTAAAGAAATTTTAGTGAAAATCTTCATCGTCATTGAAAATAACATGAATCGCGACAACAGAGTCATTAAAATTTCCATCACGTCCGCAATTCGAAGAACCGCGCTTAGATCCTTTTCGCAATCATTATAAAATGTAAACTACAAGGATATCCCCATCTGCGGGCGCGGAAAGGCGAACGATCAGTCGGCGGCGCGCAGGGAAGAGATTTCAATTGTTCGCGCGCGGCGATGTAGGCCGCGTATGTATCGCGCGCGCGCGATTTATAATTGATGAAGAAGCGCCTCCTGGAGCTTCGGGCACCTCGGGGGAAAATGAGGCTGATTATGGTCGGCTCGCGTTTACGATACGTTTCTAATGGGCGCGATATTAGCGGGCCATGACAACTGGCAATTTTCCGGTGCCGCGCGCGTGCCCCGGACAGGCGGATAAGGCAAAAACGCTTTCACGGCGCGGCCTTTTAGAGGCTCGCGCGGCCGCGCGAAAGCAGCCCCGGGAACTGGAGCAATGCTGCGCGCCGGGAAAATCGGGCGCAGTGATGCAACGGCCGGCCCGCGATATGCCGTAATAAAAGGATTCGCGTGATTATACCCGATCGCCGGCCGGGGAATCGGCCGATCGAGAGTGAAGCGCCGCTGTCCTGCGTTTCGTCGTCGCCTCCCCCTTTTTCTCCCGCCGCTTTGCGACGTCGATCGCCTCCTTTTGCCCGACGCACGCGGATCTAGCGACTGACGCACGAGAGAGAAAGTAGATGATACGCCGAGGAAATGTTACCGCGGGAGCTTTTCTTTTTTCCCGTTTTTTTCGAGCTTTGCGTGCGCGTTTTGTCGATAGAGCCGATTGGGTAGAAAGTGACAAGAGCCGATACCGCTTGCGGTGCACTAACTTTTATTGAGCCGGTGTTTGCGTTGGCCAAGCAGCAGAACGAACGGAGTACCGTACTTGAGGATCGTTTTAATTTTGTATTTCTAAATTTATTCAATAAGCTGATAAACCAACTCGATATCGTTTCTTTTTTTGTGTAATTCGATTTTCTGCTACTTCACATAAGTACATCATTTATTTTTTTCTATTGAAAATTGAACTGCCGAGATTAAATTTGTATTAATGTGGTCAATTGAAGCTCAATGAAAAATCAAATTTAATCGATTTAGTTAGAAAGTGGTTGCAAATTCGAAATTTAGAAAACATTCGAACTTAATGTACTTCATTCATTTTAAGAGCCAACTCTTTCGGTTGAAATAATTTTTAAACAAAATAATAAATAGTTATACACATAAGTATGCTATGTGAAACTGAATTGAAACGAATCATATTAATAAATGTGTGACTGACTTGTAACGACACCGTTTACACGATTATACTTCAAGTGTTCAATCTTCATAAATAAGTACATTTATCTACATAAGTATACTCATTAAATTTTCTATTAGGATAAAAAAGCGTGAAATAATTAAAAATTATAAAACTTTAATTAACGCTGTAAGTATATTAAATCAAGTAATTGATTTCTTTCAACTATTATTTTGGACCTTGAAAAAAAAACGAAGGACTGATGGATGACTTGTTTCTTTGCCTTTAAACGCATCCGACGTAGTACCTTTGACTGATGTACACACTACACGAAGTTGATGATTGACTTAAAAAATGATTAGATGATTAATCATTTTTTAATCACGTGCTGCTTGTGCACTGGTTGTTAGAAGAAAGTGTTATTACTTATTTTGATCCGGGACGTTTAAACCAGTACAAATAAGACCAAGATTTTCACTAAAACGTAAACGACGCTTGTGCAAAGATCCTCCTCTCCAATGATATCTCCGAGCGTATAATTGTCTTAATAACTAAATTCAGGAAAAATGAGCACTTAATAAACGTAGGCTCCATCAAAAAGACGACACACCCATCGCTGATTACAGCACGTCCCTCATAAGAAGTTTCGAGAAACGAAATCGATTTTACTTTCAGGCATCGGCAAAACTTCTAATCACACGGATACCGCCGAGCCATTAATCTCCTCCGTCTCGTAACTCGCGATCAATCCCCCCACGCGTAGCTTCCGTCTCGATCCCATTTGAGAGCTCCCCCGCCTCTCCCCCCGAAAAAATCGCCGCTTCTCACGCGGGGCCCGGGCCCGGATGAAAAAAAGGGGAACAGCGGCTTGCGGGCCGGCCGATGGGCCGTGACTCTCTTTCTCGCCCTCGCCTCTGGATGAATGACTCGGGCGCAAGCGGCGCGCGACAAAGGGAACAACAAAGGAGAGTGCGTGCCCGTGCGCGCGCGCGCACAAAAAAGAGACCGCGCGAGCGGAGCCTCCGCGGGTGGGGCGGGCGTTATCGCAGCCGGGGGGGGCGGGAGGGGGGTGCGTAAGTCGGACGCGCCGGCCGAGTGGGGATAAGGGGAGCGTGCACCCGCGTGCGAAGTCTGCGTATACGCGCTGCACCAAGGCGAGCGATTGGGCGATATGACGCGCCTGCGTAACGTCTCGGATCCCCGGCGCGCGGCTGAGATAGGAGTGGGTGTCAGGAATGCGGGATCGCCGACATCCTTCTTTTTTCATCCCAAAGCGAATATTCAGCGTATGCGCGATCTCTTATTTGCAGGCGTTTCTAAGCTTTTTCTGCGGGCTTTAAGTGCAGGTGCATCGCGGGAGTGACGTAGGATGCGTTGATCTGATTTTCGTGTGTAATCTTAATGACTTAAGCATTTTTACGTGAATTTAAATTAAGTGGATTTTTATGCACACCCAGGTAGACATAATTTCTTTTAGAACAGTGAATGGTAAAGTCATAAAAACAAAGGTAAAAAGTAGCAATTTTGAGAAAAGAGAAAAATGGATCTTCAACGGGCATAGTTGCCCTTAAAAATCAAAATAACAAGAGTAACAAAAGAGTAAAAAAATATATTCAGAAATGAAGAAAATTAAAATTAAAAAAAGTGTAATTGATTTGACTGCTCTTTTAAAAAGCATAATGCCATAATTATTTACAAATTTACAAATTTATAAACATGTAATTTATAACATTACAAAATAAAGTTATAAGTAAAATTACAACGTTTAACGTTGCAAAAAAACAGTACAGCGTTTACAAAATTTTTCAGATACGTTCAAAAAGAAATTAAGTCAGCCGAGCTTACAATGAATTATCGTCTATGTATCCAGGCAAATTTCAATGCTTTGATATAATTTAAGAAGTTAATAAAAGATTTTGTAACGCAAACGTAATAAGATGCATCAGCGTGTGTAAATTTTTGTAAAATCTGCGGAATCTGCCTTCTTACGACTGTTACCGTTAAAGATAAAATCAGGAAAACGTAACATGTAAATTTTGGGTGAGGTGACAGTGCCCCGCGCTCAACGGTGGCTTCATCCTCATTACAGAGCTACATAACTACATTACAAGGCGCGAAAGTAGAAGTATATCACATTACAAACCGCTATACAGTCATAAGCGGAATTTAAGGAAAAAAAAATAGTTCACTTTGTAAAGCGAACTCGTGCGAATATACTTTCACGAGTACATAGAAACGTGGCCGAGCAGCGGCATTTCACCTGAATTAATCCCTAATTAAACCTTCAATTATGTCAAAAATAATGCGAAGCCGTGCGTAGCGGGGCACGCTCGACCTCGAAAGTCCGAACAATCCGAAAATTCGCCGGCGCGCGCGCATATAAACCCAAATTTCTATCCGGCGTAAAATCGCCGCGCGCGCAATTACGCCTGCGCGCATCGAAACCGAGAGACGCGAAATCGCGCGCGGGGCGCAACCTACAATTTGCTCGAAGGAAAAGAAAGAAAAAAAAAAAAGAGCGAAGAAGCAGAAGAAGAAGGAAGCCGAGGAGCGAACTCGCGGAATTAAAGAGCGTGTTTACCGGAATTCCCGGGCGCGCGCTTCTAAACCAAGCCCCTCGTCGTAAACGACACCCAAAGCCGCGCGGCCGTAAAAAAGCCCCCTTATTCGATCCTTCGAAAACTCGAGCAGGCGCACGTGTCTTTACCTTTACGGCCGGAAAAAAGAGGAGCACAAAGAGAGGGAGGGAGAGAGAGAGAGAGACGGAGAGCGGGAGGAGGAGGAGGAGGAGGCGGCGGCGGGAGGAGGGGGATGGATGCTGGCTCGCCTCGCTCCGGTGGTTGCTGGCGCGCTCGCCTGGCCCCGCGGAAAAAACGCACCTCGCCGCGGCCTGCGCCGTGGTGGGGTTGCCCGCGCGCTCCGGCTATCCCCCGCGGGCCGCGCTAAACGCGGCGACGGAGACGCCGCCGACCGGATATATAGAGCTAGGGCAGGACTTGCGCTACGTACAGTTCACTTAGAGTGCTCTCTGCCAGTGAAACACACGCACCGGGACTGAGAGAGATCCTGCCGGCGGACAGCACGCACTTTAGCACGCAACAGGTGCGTCCACCGGGGAGAGGCCGCGAGGAGATACGCGTAGAGTTTCGCGCGATTTTTACGATCGCTACTTTTTTTTCGAGAGTCTTTTCGGGGGAGCGCGTCCGACCGAGCCCGGTCTGTTACTACTGATTTTTTACGCGCGGCCAGTGGTTCGATTCCGTTCGGGACTTTTGGGACTCGCGTTTCAATTTCGAGGGATTTTTTCAGTGCACTGAGAATAAGGTTTAGTAAAATTTGCTGGATTTTATAGTAACCAGGGTATATACTCGATATAAACAGAAAATTACTATTAAACATAGTAACTTTTACTATAAAAATAGCAATTTTTACTATACGAACAGCAATTTTTACTACAGTTGTAGTAAATTATTTGAAAACTTTTTTCTCTGTGAGGGATAGTGTTCTGTTTTATTAAATTTTTGATAATAGTAGTATTTTTTTTAAGCACAAATGCACTTTAAGAGCTTACACTTTGAAATTCATCCACGGATAAGCATACAATTATAAATTGCAATGGTCAATTTTAGTGTCCTCAAAGGCATTGTTGGAACATTTCAATAGTTTTTCAAAAATTTAGTAAAGTTTATTTCAAAATTTATTTCAACTGACACAATTGAGTATCACAATTTTTTAGTAGAGCTTTTACCTCCTTGTCCAGTGTACTTATTGCTTCTATGGGTACACATTGTTTGGAAACATTCACTTACTCTCAGATGACGGTTTTAAAACAGCGCAAATAACGGCTATTTATGAGGATATTAAAACTTTATAAAAACATTACTTGCTCTGTTTAAAAATTAACCATAAATTGGCTAGAATCCGGATATTCTTGTCAATTTATGTTTAATTTTTTTACATAAGGTGTAGATATTTAAAAAAAGTTACATACTGTTAGAGTTGGATAGCAATTTAAAGTTTAATCCCGTTTTAAATGATCACCGTTGAAATTCCGAATACAGAAATAAAAAATCTCATCTTTTGATTATTTTGCGCTATGTTCGAAATGGGTCAAATTTTGAAACAAATACATAAAAAAAAATTCAACAATCATAAAAGACGACTAAAAGGAAGACTAAGAAAAAAACGTTGTTCCAGGTAGCAGCCTAAATCCATCCGTCGAAGATGCAGCACCTAATGTCAGGCCTCCTGGTGGCGCTACTCTTGGTGGCGAGCGGTCAGGCGCGCTCGGCCGAGCCCTCGGGGTACCCCGCCAACTCGCTGGACCCGGAGCAGCAGCAGCAGGGTCGATCGGCCTCGGCTGCCGCCGGCGGCGTCTTCGGCGAGCTGCGCTCCGTCTACCAGATCTACAAGGACTGCGCCGGCACCGACGTGAGCAGCTGCCTGAAGCTGAAGCTGCTGACGACGATGGACCGGGTGTCGCGCAGCGCTCAGCTCAGCATCGCCGAGGGCGTCACCCTGGTCAAGGACGAGCCGGCCGGACCCGCCGAGGAGGAGCCCCCGAGGTCGCCGCAGGAGATCGAGGCCTCCCTGCCGCGCAGCCTCGAGGACAAGGAGGACGCGCTCAACTCCATGATCCTCGACAAGGCCGTCGGATTCCTCCAGAGCCACACCCTCAAGGTCAAGCTGCCCAACGTTGAGGAACTCCAGAGGAGCCTCGTCGACGAAGGTAATTTATACGCTTTAAACAGTCAATGAAATTTTTTATTTTATTTATTATTTTATCCATTTAAAAGGCTTAAATATTTTCATGAAAATTGAAAATTTATAAAATAAAATTAATCGGTGGGATTTAGTTTACTTAAAGAAATTTCTTCCTGTTAAATCGAACTAAAAAATTATTTACGAAAAAAGAAATAGTGAAATGTTAGTAAAAGTAGTGAAAGGGTAACTTTTTGTAGAACATTTTTTATAGAATTTTTTTTACATAGAAATGATTTGTGATATACATATGATGAGTCCTATTTTCAAAGAGGAAACAGGTACAAGCAAAAAATTTCATTGACCGATTCTTGTTATAATACAATTATCAGAGTTTAAGAATAATACGATATCCAATAATGGGTTCGAATGACTTGCTATATTTGGTTAGTACACTTTGTATCCCCGCCTACTATTTTTTTGCTCTTAATATCCTTTCACAAAATTTAGAAGAAAAGCCTGAGTCATTTCAAATTGAAAAGATTTTAAATCAGTACGTAAGGGCAAAAAATGAATGCATTTTTAAGGAGCTTTTTTTTAATGACTTCAAAGTAGAGCTAACTATACTACCATTTTTTTAAACTTCTGATTAATAACTAAATGTAAAATAAATAAGTTTTTATTAAAAATTGAGAACAATTGAAATGCAATAAAATAAATAATCATCAAAATGCAACTTATTAGAGATTATCGAGATGCTTCTGACCTAGACTATGTCACTATTTACATCAAATAAGTAAAGTTCTGTATAGGAAAACTAAACAATCAACCACTTAGAATCAATAACAAATTTTTTATTGAAGAAAAAAATGAAAAAGTAGTTTCAGTCCCCCTTATTCAGATTTGACGAGCGAAGTGAAACTTGACGTTAATAAATCTGACTAAAATAATCGAAAATGATTTAATGTGTGCAGGTCGCGGCAAAAAGAGCAAAAAAATGGGCGGTCTGATGGCCATCCCCCTGCTGATCGGCGGCACCCTGGTGCCCCTGGCCCTGGGCACCCTGGCGCTGCTCGCCGGCAAGGCCCTGATCGTGAGCAAGCTGGCGCTGGTGCTCGCCTCGATCATCGGGCTGAAGAAGCTGGTGTCGAGTCACGAGCACGGCCACCACGAGTCGCACGGCGGCGGCTGGGCCAGGTCCGGCCAGGAGCTCGCCTACTCCGCGTACAAGCCAGCCCCGACCGCCGGCAGCTCGTCCTAAGGACGCGCCCGCCACCCCGGGGAGTACTCGCCGCCAAGTCATCTCTTCTCCTCATCTCACCGACACACACGACACACTCATCATTTTCTCTCTCTCCTTCTCTTTTCTCACTTCTCTTTTCCTTTCGTGTCTCTTAATTTATTTCTCGCTCGTACTACTTACTGTGATTCTTTTCTCTCCTGTCGTTGTTGACTCTTGTCGCTCGCGGGGGCAAGAGGTTGCCGGCCGAGCCGACGGAACGACTCGGCGCGCAGCGCGATATTCGCTGCTCGCGTTATTTTGCATCTCTTCCGCTCAGCTATTTACTGTTTTTGTCTCGTCACCTTCATTCATCATCGCTCATCGATCATCCTCCTCTCTTCAATTATTTATTTGTCAATTAAACTAAAACCTCACTCACTCATTTCTCGCATCTCTGTGACATTTGTTTACATTCTTCTTTCTTTCATTTTTTTTTCTTTTTTTCTAAAAACAAAGAGAAAAAAACCACAAAAAATCGAAGTTAAGCGCGGTTTCGGCTAATCGCGAATACGTGTATGTACATTTATAGATATCTAATAAATTATAAGGAGATTACCTTTGAAACCAAAACAATGAAACGCTGCTCATTATTTCGACCACCAAACCAACACGCAATCGACCGAATTTCCGCGGATACGAGATACCCGGACGGCCGGGTTCGCGTGAGAAAGAAAGGTGTAACGCGTGCGCGTTGGGGTCGTATGACCGAATTGCTCATGGGCGGCGCGTCGCTATACGCCGGCATTAACGGAAGTTCGAATTCGGCGCGGCCCGCGGAGTTATCAGAGCCTGACCGCGCGATCGGCCGAAAATTCGTACGGGCGCTTTGACGCTCCGAGGAGTAGTCTAATGCTTCTATTACCTTTTTTCCGCGCTCTGGAAACTTGGTGGAGTGTAAACACTCGGCTCATTTGGGAGTTCGGTGAGGTAGAAACACGCGTAACGGTGGGAAGGAAATTGTGGTTCACGGATGAAAAGTGAAACTGTGCTTTGTAAACAAATTCAACCGTGAATCTTAATTTTAAGAAAAACCTAAATTTATCCACTACGTCTCTGTAAAAAAAATATAACTATAAATTGGCCAGAATAGGCATTTTCTGGCCAATTTATGGTTAATTTTTTTACAGGGATAAAAATCAAATCCAATGTTATCGAAAACTTAACTCTATCCATTACATAAAATATTTTTACGCTCATACTCCAAGTAGATTTGATTAATCAATTTAAAAGTGTTAAAGTTTTAGCGATAATCAAAGGCAGGAAGCTAAGAACCACATGAATTAAACAATGGCTAATTGCACTACTTATCGAAATCGGATTAGTAAGCGCACAATCAAGGAAATGAGAAAATGTCCGAGCGCACATCGGCAACAACCTCAATTTTCACACCGTATATATCGGGCGCCGTACTTTTCCCGCTCCAAATCGATTAAAATCCTGCTCTGTAATTACGGGAAAAGCCGCTCGGCGTGCCAATTTTCCCCCGCGGAGAAAAGCCCGCGGCGGTCTCGCCGGCGGCTGTCGCATCCTTCCTCCTCTTCATTTTTTTCCCCCCCGCGTAGGTCGCTACATACTCGGACCTCCCGCGAAAAATCGATCTCTCTTTTTCGCCAATGCAGGCCACGCGGCAAGTGCAGCGAGACGAGCCCCGCTCGCGGATAAACACACGGGAGCCGCTCGCACACGCACATCCACGCGCGCGCGCGCACACGCGAACTCGAGGGGAAAGAGCGCGTCACCTACTTGCGAATACTCGAGCATACGAGCGGTGTATGTGCGTGTCGGTGTACGTATGCGCACGTGTATGAGAGTGTAGATATTTGTGTACGTGCGTTTGTGAATGTGTGTGAGTGCGTAAGTAAACCAGGCCGAGCGCGGCAGCCAAGAGCTCCGACAGGTTGGGTCGCGCCAACGTCCGAGGCGGCGGATGCTGACGACGAGGTGGACTCGCCTACGTGCACCACCACGGCCGCGCGTTTTCTCGAAGATCCGCCGATGGGTGGTCCACGCGCTCGCCGGCGATGCTACTTTTTTTTTCGCCGCGCGTCGTTGGTGTTCCTGTTTTTCCAGAGGAGGAGCCGGTGCACACCGGACGTGCCGGGGGTTTTCATTGATTCCGAGTTTTCAGTCGTGGGAATCGCCAAGTGTCCGACGCACTGACCGCGTTCGCCTAAAGAGATGACGAATTTTAGATCGATTCTAAGCTTATTTATGCACTGTGCGTAATTTGGGTGGATGAAACGATGTTTTTAAATTGTCAAAAGGAATGCAACATTTTTTTTTTGTTGAGATAATAAGTTTTGTTTATTCGCGTTTTCAAGGAAGAGATCCTAGCGTACGATGATCTCGAGATTAAACTTGCTTTTTTTACAGTATACTTAACCTTGATCAGAGTCATACTGACTTCTGGAAATGACCGAGATTTCGATTTAAATAAACTCACCCGGTTTTGCTAATTAAGATTTCATACTTATCAAAACATCCTCGAGTCGTTGAAGTGGATCTCGACGTCTAATCACAACTGGAGGTCAGGAAGGAAATTAGCGGCGCGATAGGCAATGATAAGGCGAAATCGTAATTCGTACATTTATTGATTTATAAGTAAACGGTACGTCGGATCAAATGAGGATGTTTACGTTTGCATGTGCTATTTTGTTAGTGGGTTGGATGTAAAGTCGTCGTACGGGATTTTCTCAAGCGCCGGCATTTTCTATTGGGTCTGGGTTTAGTGCGCCCGTTCGCGTTGAAAATACGCAACGAGATTCTTTTTTTCATAGATATAGCGGTACAGATTCAAACGAGACATGGAATGGTTGATTTATGTAGTAACATTCGCCGCGTGCCTCGGACGAACTGACCGGGAGTAGAGTAACTTATTAAACGAGCTTTTCTTTAGCTCATTAATAGAACATCTCTTTATATTAATCAAGATTATTAAGTGTATTACAATAATATATTATATTTGTATGTTACAATAATGAAGAAAAAAAATTTTCTCGCAGTTAATTCTGTATAAAGGAAAATGTCCTATTATAATGTGTATACATACATATGTTATAAGGAAAATTATAATAGTTCCTTATAAGTTTTATAAGAAACTTAATGATGAAATAGTTTTACAAAAACTTCTAAAAGGACATTTTTCTTGGTTTATTAATAAAGGAAATCATAATAATAACAATTTAATCTTTATATGAAGCGAAAAGTGTATACAGGTCAGAAAAAAAATATTTGCTATATAAAGGCTGTGCGATCGAAATATCACCTGCTTGAAGATTGTACAAGTGCCTTTAAGTAAACCTGTTAGAGGTATGTACAGCAACGCTGGTCTAGTCTTCGCGATACATTCTCGATAAAAAAAACAAATGAGAAAGTGGACGTTCTGCTCGCGGGGGCCGTAAGTATATACCCGCCAGCTGTTGTCCTATTTAAATGGGCGAGGTCCGTTTATTAGAATGCTCATTACTGATTCATTAAAAGCCTAGATTCTGTATTTTAAACATATGTTTTTTTCTTATTTATAGACACTCGAAACGTTACAATATATCGATCATCAAATTAGGACTGTCTACCTTTTCAAATTAAATTAGTCTTAACTTGAACGAAAGAAAATTGGAGAATTTATTCACATTTTATACAATAAATTTTAGAAAAATTGCAATCTATCTGGATATAACAGTAATGAACTAATCCGTAGGTATTGTAACCACAGGTATAAATATGTAGGGGATATCCAAGGAATGTGTACAGGAATTCTTGTTAGTTTAGTCAAGCAAATTCATGCGGAATTTACGATAATGTTCAGCTTATGTCAAATAAGAAGGAATTCACTCCTCGAGTATCAATAATTATTTTTTTTTCGCACTTTGATAGCAAAATTTACCGATTCTGGAATCTAAGAAATTCCTCAACCCTTACCGTTACGTTAATTATTTGAATCGAATCTACAATTTAAGTGTGTAGTAAAATATCCTTAACTGTAGCTAAGAATTTAACTTGACCTTATTTTACATTGCATAATCACATTTTTATACACATGATAGCAAAAATATTGCAGAAGCAACAATGTTTTTAGTTAAAAAAAAAAGAAAAATATAGGTGAATCAACAAATGAAAGTAAAATTTGAAAGTAATTTTTTGCTTGATTAACTATCTTAGATACAGCAGTTACATGCCAATTTGTATCACGAGAAGAATAAGGTGAAAGTTAGCGAATAATTTAACTATTTCGGGTTTAGTCCACGCTGAATCGGCAAATCGTTTTTTCGTATAACTTCAGAGACTATTCGACGCCAACGTCTCTATTTTTTCGTGTACCGTTAATTTTTTGGCGCTTTTTTTATGCCAATCTATTCCTGTCACATTTAATAGAATCACCGGGAGGCCGTTAGTTATTGCATTCTTAATTCAAAACTAATAGATTCGAAGGATATATATATATTTTTATACAACTTCCAACTTGAATTCAATATTATTAGTAATGAAAATTTGTAAAAATAATATTCTGTTTGGTTATAGTTGAAATTCTCAGAAAAAGTAGGTCTTTTTGAATTAAATTCGCTTATCGCGATGATACCTTTATAAAATGAAATACTTTCATCATTTTGAAACAAAAAATGGACGCCAAAAATACGGAACGGACTTTGGCATTTTCTAAGTCCTACACCAGGTAAGTAGGTTCTGTAACAAAAAAATTTTAATTAAATTATAAATATTATAAAAGGAGCACGACGCTAACAGTTTCTCGCATACCGATGACTAATTAGTCGTATCTTATCATCTGAAGAGAATTACCTGGCATCGATAACAAGGTTTTATAATTTTTTTATGACTCCATAATTCATGATGCACACTATTAACTCATTTGAATATTATAACCGCATTCGGATCATTCAACGCGTCGAAGGTATATCGGTGTGATGAATCGAATTAGAGCAAAACGTCACCACAAATAAGGTTAATCTTCATTCTTCATCAGGGCGTACAACTAGAAACGCAACATTAGCTCATAATTGAGTTCATACGCTCGTCGATTTACAGCGTTCACTCTAATGATCGAAGCGTGAAGTACTTAGCTGCAACCGCGCCTCCCAGTTATTTCCAATAATAAAGATTTATAGTTATTTCTAATCATAAGGAAATATAACAAACTTTTTCTTAAAATTCTTTTTATATTTAGCGTTTTCTTATTGCAATAGTCAGTTACGTCGCATTTTTTCGTTTTGAAAAAGTAATAAGTAGGAGAACTGAAAGTGCGAAATTTAAAAATGTTAATTTAAAAGTCATTGTTTCGCAGAAGTTCTGCAAGAAATAGGCAAAACTGAGCTAGATGACGTACTTGTTTCGAACGAAGTATGTACAGCATAAAAATATTTCTTTCAACTTTCGACACATGCCTCAAAACAGTTTTCTGTATGTGTATACCATTAAATTAAAATTTTATTAAATATATCATTCAATACAATTTCATTAAATATAATTCGCATGTATTTTAATAAATTATTATTTGTACGTTTAATTCCAACAAGAAAAAATGCTCACAAATCGCAAAATTACAAAAGTTTACATCGTAAGAAATGTCCTTAAAACCGTGAGTCGCGCGAAAGATGCCGTACGCGCAGAATATCTAGTCGGTACAAGGTCTCCGAGGTGGTCACGGCGGAGGCGCGTCGGCCGTAACTGTATTTTTTTATAACGTCTACTGCTGCGTCCAATGTGTGTATCCCCGGGTCGGCCATTTAGCGGACCCGCGAATACTTAATGAAGTTGTCGCGAGCGCGCTCCCGAGCTATAAGGCCGTTGGGCCTCGCGCGTCGTGTACCGTACGCCGAGGCGCTTTGTACGGCGCTGTCCTGGGAGTGAATCAACTTTAGAGGAGAAAAAAAAAACAATGGCTATCGGACTCGCCCGTCTTGTTAACGTCGGATCGCGAATCGGAAGCTCGCTTAATTGGACTCGAGAAGTCTTGCGTTTCTTGGGTGATACGTTAGCGGATTTAGATTTGTACACATTTTTTTCTTACAATAGATTTTAGATGTTGCACAAAACTGTTAAAAAATTAAATTCTTACTTTTACTCACTATATAAGTGTTATATACCGTGATGATGTATTATTAAAGTGTTGAACAATGAAAAATACTAATTGTTATCCTATATAAAATTTGAAAAAATATTCACTATGCTAATTAATCATTAAGCCAACTGTTATTTTTTAAAATACTTATTTTTATGAAAAAAAAAATCTTAATAATTTTTCTGATCAGTAGACTCCAATAAGTTCGTTTCCCCAGTATCTCATACTCCACTCCGCGTTGTAAACCCAGATTCGCCAAAAAACTCTTCTTCCCTTGCGGGCTTGGGCGGACTTATTGAGAAAGTCTCCTGCGACTTACACGTGTAATTTTGCGAAATACATTGCACAGATAGAAAACGCTTGATTTAAGAAAATTACAAAGTACTTTAAGGTTTTATCGAGCATATATTTTGTAATAATGACGATAAGATTCAAAATTTAAAAAACTTGCTAAAAATGCTTTTGTTAGACAAAAATTATAATAAATTATAATACAAGTAGAGATTTTATATTAATATTTTTAAAAATGTTTTAATTAACAGTAAATTGTGCATCACTGCACTTATAAATGCATTTTCTTAGTCCTTGAATTACGTGTACTACTTGGTATGCAAATCAAATACTTATAAGTATAAGAGGTCGTTGATAAAATTGAAAGTTGACATTCAAATTCATACAGTGAAATCGTCGACTTCCGGTTTTTTATATGCCGCTAAATCATCTAATACCATTTAGCTTGGTATCTCAACGAGATACACCTTTCAAGATTTCCCTTAAAATTTTATTTTATTTTATAAATTGATGAAAAAATCAATTATAATTAATTAATAAACCTACTTTTAATTTAGTTAAATAAAAGGTGAAAATAAAATTCATTGATTTACATGTTAAAACCTGAATCTGAAGAAAAAAAATTATGAAATGAAAATAATAATAAATTAGTACTTTGTAATATTTTATAAGATAATCGTATCTATTATATTATTATACAATGGACTGACCTGGAATATTTTAAGTATACCTATCTTATTAGAAAACCCTAATGAGCTAGTCAGTAGGAAGATGATGTACTTGGTAATGCATTACGTTATAAAGTTATTACAACAGTCAAATTAGTAGATTATGTATTTAATAAAAGGATAGACTATAGCCGTCATACATTAATTTTTTTAAATCAAGACACAGAAAAAGTACCCAATTACATCTTACGCGTCAAATCCAATATTAATTTCATAAGAATCCCTAAAAAAAACTTCATCCTTGCACCGTACTACAAAAACTCGAATACTTCCCTCGCTCTAGCCACAAATCCACCAGGCAGCAACAAAAAACGTCAACTCGAGATGAGAAAACCGAAAGTCCGAATCGCGCGGGCAGCATCCTCGTGGGTGGCGTGCCCATCGGACCGTTAGATCCGGCAGAGCTTGGCGTTGGGTGAAGATCGGCTAGCGCGCGCGAAAGGACGAAAGGAGCGAGGCGGAAGAGAGAAGGCTGGCGCGGGGGGCCTTGACCTGGCCCCGATCGTCACCGCGCAAGTTCACTCTCGCCGGCGCGCGCGCACCGAGCGAGGAAAGTGTTATAGCGGAGCGTCTGGTGCCTGCGAGCGAGCCCGCGCGAATTTCACATGCTAATTTCGCAACCCTGGCCCGCTCGCTTTATTATATGCCCAAGGTAAAAGCGACTCGTCGGTGCACCCAGTGCCTTCGAGAATTTTTTCACTAACGTATGGTTAGACGAGGAGTTACGACAAATTTTCTATTTTTCAGAATTTATTTCTAAGGATTAATTTTATAGTTTGAAGTACATTTCTATTAGGGAATAATTTTGGGACCAAATCAGAGAAACTTTATACTTCTCTAAGTTTAATTAAAACTATATATGATCTTGAAATAAAACTCTTTATATCTTGTACAAAAAAGAAAAATTTGTTGGTAGTAGAATCAAATATTTTAATTTTTGAAAAAAAATTTAGAGTTTAGTAAAAAGTACAATTCACCTTGTAAAAAGATTAACTATAAATTGGCCAGAATATCCATATCCAATATTTTTATAGGGCAATTAAAAATTTATCGCGTGAAAATAATAGTGCGAAATGCATAATGAACTTGTAAATTATAAGCCATACAATGCGTGCGATTTATACGTTGCAAAAAGGCATAAGAACAGGCGTTTCAGCCTCTGATGCAAAAAGGAAGATTCACGCATTTGCCGCTTTTGAATGGGAGATTAACCTGCGCCGGCCACTGGGAGAAAGTTTGCGCTGCCTTCTTATTCCGACTTTATCGCCGGGCATTCATTTTGCCCGTACAATAAAGACCTGCCGAGAGACATGAAGGCAGAGAGTAATTTGAAGTACTAAAAAAAGAATGATGGCCGCAGTTCATATTTTATCGACGACAAAATCGAAGAGTAGGTTACTAAGTTATATCGAAAGCCGTAATTAACGAGTCAATTTGGTTTTCCGCTTTATAAAAAGTAGCGGTATCGGGTCTGAGAAAAAAATTAGAATCGATCGAATTAATGAAAAAATTTTAATTTTTCTAAGAGAAAAAGAAGCTGTCCTTTCACCGATAAAAAAGATAAACCAGTTTCTGAATAAATCAATTTTTCAATTGGTGAATGTAATAATCGACGCAAGTATCCTCTTTTACGATATTTACGATCGAGCGAAGAAAAAAACTGACCGGCCGAAAAAAAAAGTTACGATAACGCACTTTCCCGCAAAGTCAATTGTCATCGGGGGAGCAAAAAAAGGTAAACGGATTGATTAATCGAAGCGCGGCAGCGCGAAAAAAGGCCGGCGGAGCGCGCGACACCGATCACTTTTTCCCGGGCCGCTAGGTCGGCCGTGCAAAGTCGTCCCCCCGGCACGGCTCCAGTCAAGTCCAAGGCTTCGGGGTCAGGCGCAAGGTGCGGCCGCTCCACGAGGACGTCGTCGTCCCCCCTCTCCCTGGCGCGCTCCCAACTCCCATACACCCGCCGCACCCATACGTACTCACGCGCTCGCCGGTCTCCTCTCTCGCTCGCGCGCCTGGAAGCACACATTCCACCATAAAACCGTTAAACGCGCCTCTCCGGCTTTGGAATACATTAATTTCCGATCCGGCCGATCTTTTCTGGACTCCCCTCCCGCGGCGGCTCTCTTTCACCCGCGAGCGTGTCTCGAAAAAAAAAGAGGGCCTTATCGGCGCGCCGGCTCCCTCGATTTATGGCTTTTCGGGCAAACTCGAAAGTATAGCCGCGCGCGCGTGCGCGCGAGCGCAATTATTAATCGTGGGAACGAGGAGGAGGCCGCCGCGCGCTTTTCGATAAGCTCGCGCCGCGGCTTGCGTCAGATTTTGGAAAGGAAAAGTGTGGAGGCTTTGAAAAATGCCTTTCTTTTTTTTCAACTTTCCCTTTCTCCCTCCCTCCCTCTCTGTCGATTTTTCGAGAAGGATGAGCTGCAGTGACCTTTCGTCCGAGTCGGTGAAACTGAGACGTTGCATTTCTGATTAGAGTCTAAGGAAGAAAAGTTAAAATCGTTAAAAAGCGATTTTTCAATTTCTTTTTTCAGAGCCTCGGAAGCAAATACTGGTAGTCGAGTTGAAGCGTTAACTGCTGAAGATTAATCAGCGTGCTTAGCTCACAAAGTAAAGTAATTGTGACGGAGGAAAAAAAACTGTGGGTTTAGTTAAACCGCTGATTGTAGGACAGTATAGTTCGATCGCGATGAGTCATACAATTTTTGTACATCTGATCAAAAGGAGAAAGTTCGGGTATCAACATGAAAATATGCCTGAACTTTTTTCAAAGCATCCGTCCGCCAGCGAGCGATAAAGTTGCAATTTTATTTTTCTCTAAATTTCCCTTCCTTCGGGGCACGCGCGGATCGTGTTGCAATTTGCTGTGAGGCAAATTTTGTTCTCGTTTCCCTTTTGAATAATTAAAGTAAGAGTTGTGCTATTTAAAATTACGCTTGATCCTTCGCGCTTAGTGTAAGTATGTTAATTGTGCTGAAGAAATCGCAAGTTGTCTGACTCCCTCGCGAATATGATAGTCAATTCAAAGCTACTACTTTCATTGTTACAATCGCTTCGTAAAATTTTTATTTCTGGATTGTTCTTTGCCTAGAACTGACACTGACTTAAATTACTTTGACGCGTTTTGCTTGTAAAAAAATTTAATTTTTAAACAAATTTAAAAACGGTTCGATATTGAGCTTTAGATATTAATTTATGTTAAGAGAGATAACTAAACCCATCTCCTGGAGTAAAACTCAGTCGAATACAGTAAAAATTACTTACGGTACTCAGATCGCTCTGCGTGCATGAAATTAGCATCTCTCATTGCGATTAGGAGCATACGTCTCGCATCCCATTAAAAATTAGCCACGTCAATCAAACCCGCGGAGACAAAATAGAAATTGAGTCATCCACTCGCGTATAATTATCGGAGAGGCATTTTTGCTTTCTTCTTGCACTTTTTCCCCGTCAGCTTTTCCGCCGATCCACACACCTTCGAGAAATTGTAGGTCAGTGTCGGATCACGGCCTCCTGTTCCCGCCCAACTGACGCTGCTGTACAGAAAAACACCTATTCTCCCGTGAACGCGTCGATTAAACAAACATTAGAAAAAATCCGAGGCTTTTTGTACTCGAGTTTGTAAAAAGCCTTACCTATTTACTTTTCTAAACGAGCCTACGACACCTCACCGGACTGGCTTTGTTTACCGTCCATCCCGGCTACTTTCTCGCGAAGCAACAAAAAAAATATTTTATCTAAAAATTCCTCGGCGGTCTAATCGCGCAATGCGTCCCCCGGGCACCGTGTGCACAGCCGGTGCAGGCGTGACTTTCACGCGGCCGAGCGGGTCGCCGGTGGGCCGATCCCCCGAACGAAGAAAGTCCGATCGGCCGGCGAACAAAGGAGCGCCGAAGAAAGAGAAAAGTTTCATGAAGGCGAGCAGCGCGAGGTTACCTAATTGCTCGATACTGCCCCGGCAGAAAGTGAGACCTGGGTTGGATAACGCGGCTCGCGCGCGGCCGATCTTTACGCCGGAATCTGGGCCAGCCCGCCGCTGCAGCTCGCCTCTCGTTAACGTAACTCGCGGGCAAAAAGCGCCGCAAAAAAGGAGAGCGGGCAGCTTTGCGCGGCGCGACTTTTCGGCCGGGATAAAGGAACGAGGCGGTCGGAGGAATGCCCGGCTGCGATTTTGCAGTCCCCGAATTTATGCGTGTTTACAAATTCGCCCGGGCGAGCCGTAAATCATATGCGATCGCGGTAAAGTCCCCGCGCGCCGGGTAAAGGATGTCCTTGTCGCGAGTGCATTTTACTCCGACCGCCGTGTAAAACAGTTACTTTGTACGCGGGCTTACATCACGGCCCGGTGTTTTAGGCACCTTCTTAAATCTTGCACCGCCGGGGAGTTTCGTTAAGGCGAATTATTTTATGTCGTGCGATTTTTATGGCCTGCACCGGTCGATCGCAATAAGAATGCTCAATTAACCAGCGCGTCTTACTTTATAAGTAATTTCTTCGAGGGTAAATTAATGAAAAGTTTATAGCCAATCGGAGGTGATAAAATTCATTTCGTACCTCGTAAATAAAATCGTTGTTTATTTTTTAATGGGAAAATTGTAAATATTGTATAACAATCGCGATAACATAACGTTTTTTTTAAAGAATATAGGTCACAAATGAGGAAAAGGAGGTCCTATAAATTCCATAAAAATCGCATGGCTCAACTACAGTTTCAAATGTAAATTTTCAGGGGGAATTCGCCTGAAATAAGGAAAAAAGAACGGTACTCATCGATACATTTTAAAGAGTCGCGGCTCCTCTAACGCGTCGGAGATAAAAAAAATCAAGTTTCTCAATGAATCGCCCGGGCAGCCAATAATCGAAGGGAGCCGTCAGGCATTATACCGTTTAATAAATCCCATTCGTCGCCTCTCGGGCTCTCTTCATTCATAAATCCCGCAAGCTCTGAATTTCGGCCGCTTCCTAGATAGGGCCCCTGCGCATACATTATACCTTTTACCGAATTCAAAAAGAGGAGACGAAATTTGTTTTTTCTCGCGTCGCCGCTGGAACGCGAACCGAAGATGACGGAGGGGCCGGGAGAGGAAGAGGAAAGTTGCAGCAGTAGCCCATGGAATTTAGGATTATCGCTTGGAGATTCGAGGGAGAGAGGAAGAAGGACGCTGGAAGGGACTGTCTGGATGGAAAGGAAACACGATTTTTGCTCTAATTTCCGTGCGATACCTAATCGTTCAATATTGTTTTATAAGATTTGGTTATCATGTAGATAAAACAGATTCATTAATATTACTAGAAAATCTTGTATGAAAATAATTAAGAAATTAAAAAAAATATTGCACTAATGTGAAACGGTTTTATGACAGATCTAATAGGAATGAATTTTCACCTCAGCCCTGAGAGTATATGTACAACTTTTTGGTAGTATGTATGTACTAAAATGTGACGAAAATTTATATTTACTTTACGAAAATTGTTGAATGAACTGTTATCTTTTTATGGTTGATTCAGAAAAGAGGTTATTGAAAGTGTTGGCTTTATTACTTTTCTCCCAAACATTTAATAAATGTTTTCGAAAAACTCGGTACCTCTATACGTTTAAATTAATTCAAACAATAAAAGAGGACATTCGACAGGAGCGAAGTAATATAAATGTTCAAACTGAAATCAACGATTAAAACTGCAAAAAAAAAAATAATAATAAAGACGTAAACATCAATAAGCCGCGACTCGAAATTTATAAAAAGCCGATGTTTCGCAAGCGGCGTAAGTGCGAACATTACCGAGGGAGGGGGGGCATGAATATGTAAAACGTGAAAAAAGCCTTTCTCGAGGAGAAAGAGCATACGCACCGGAGGCGAGCGAGCGAGAGAGGGAGATCGGACGATCGGTCCCTCCTTGGTGGCCCTTAATTCTGCGCCTCCTTACGCTCACACGCCCGGAAAGGCTCGATACGTTATTTTCTGGTCGGGCGAGTCCGGCGCATGTGTATACGCGCTTCCTCGCCTAACGCGACGGATTTTCGGTGCCTTTGACCGGCGCGTCGGGGGCCCACCGACGGACTCGCTGACACACATATCGCCCGGCAGATGCTCGATTCCGCGAGAAATTGTACGAATACGATTATGCGACGCAATCGCCGCCTTCAATCGGCCTTCGCGGCTAACGGCGCGAATTAGCAATTTGGAACGGCCGCGGGGAGCCCAGTTTTGTGGGAGGAGGATACTTTTTTTTTCTTGAGCGCGCACAAATTTGTTCGATCGTTAGGTTCAAGAATTTTTATGGAGAGTGGAAGGAGATACCGGTAGAATGTCTCTGGTGTTAACAATTAACAAATTTTTTCTCATAAATATTTCATACTCGATCGTTTGAGATATTTTTATAAGTTTGTAAAATGTGACCGATTAATCAATAATTCTTTTAAAAAATGAATGAAATTTGTCTTATTAATAAGCTTATTTCAACAATTTTTTACGATTAAAAAATTGGGTCAGTGTCTAATTACATGCGTAAAAGTCCGTAACGAATACTTTTATCTCTCACGAGTAACTGCTTATAATACGATTACTCGATTATTATGCCGGTCAAATGAATTTCGCTCGTTCATTAAACAATCAACTTATTTTCTCCCCAATTACGAGAAACTTGGCGATAATAAGTGAGCACCGGTGCAGCCTGCATCGTGAATGGCGTCGCATCGATGCGAGATGTTCATTGAACTAATCGCGCGGCCGGTGAATGAAGGAGACGCTTTCATCGGTCGCTTAAGTCCGTAAATTCGCAGCGGTAAATAAAACGCGCGGCGCGCGATCTACGAGCTCTCGCGGAGCCCGCAAGAATGTCTGTTTAAACTTCGCACGTGCTGAGTGCGCTTCATTAAGGCGGCGCCTACTCGGCCGTCGGAGTTTCGAAAATTAACATTTTTTAGTGAACTTTTTCTTTTCCCTTTTTTTACATTTTACCGCGCCTCCAGCGAGAATCGAATTTCCTACTTTTAGACCACCGCGGGTAATCCTAATTTGAATGTTGATGCTTCCCCTCGCGGACAAAAGAGGTGAACATCCTTAATTGTAACCACGGATTTTAGGATAAGCGCTTCCGGAACTGGCGAAAAGGATGGACGATAATTAAATTGAAACATGGGATGTTGTTTATAATGAAGGAATTCCTTATCTCCTTAATTAATTAAATAAATTGTTGAGAACGTAAGGAGATGGTACTAAAGCGGGATTAGACGCTTTTTCTGCGGAATAAAATATGCATGGCTTTTAGGCTGAGTAATATTGAGTGAAATTAACTTTGTTCCAATTTCTAAAAATAGTTTTTTAAATAGGACATTTCACGTTTATTGCTCCTTTCAGCTTCTAGCTAAAAGATTTTAACAGCTCTTTCCTAGCCAATAAATTATTCTTCGCCGTAGAAATGATTAAATTGTTAAATGCAAAAGTAAAAGTAAAGTTTACTCTTCTTGTTAAAAGAAGGTAAAAAACGACTCTGTGAAGAAAACTTAAAATTGAAAATTTTGTTTCTGATTGCACCATCGATCCGGTAGATTGTTGCTGCTAAAAATAAAACTATTGTTTGAACTTGAAGATCCGGCACGTAGGTGAGTTCCGACTAGGTGCACTTTGGCCGTGCGGAAAAACGCGAAACCGGCCGGCTGAAAGGCTCGGTAATCGATTCCACAAAGGTAGCCTTTAACTCAGCATCGCCGGGGCTTCCACGAGCCGCGTCCTCGACAGCCTCATCTCTTCGCGTCGCGCCACGGCGGGAGAAACGGGGAGGCGGAGAGGAGAAAAAAGGAGGCTCTCGAGAAAAAGGAGAGGAGAGGAAGGCGGCTCATGAAAGAGGCGAAAACCGTGGCCCCTCGGAGGGACGGAGAGAGAGAAAACGAGATGGAGGGAAGAAGAGAGTCTTTTCTCTTGTGCACACACTAGGTGTGTGTGGGCATACATCCAAGCGGGCTACGGATGACCAGCGGCCGGCGCGGCGACATGAAGAGGACAGGCGCACGCACACGCGGGCCCCGGCGCGCACACACGCGCGCATGGTAAACGCGAACTCGCCTCCGCGCCGCCCGGGAGAGAACCAATAAGCTGCTCCCGCGGTGGTGGGGGCCATCAAAATTTCAAAAACGTACGCGGGCCCCTTTCGCGCTCGGGGATAAAAGCCAGCATCGTGATTCTTTCGGTCAGTTACGATACGATCGTCGTCGTTCGAATACACCTTGGGTCGCAGAGTCGCTCCTCCGAGAGTCCGATCGACCAGCCAGTCAGGAAGTTTTTTCGGGTTGTTCGAGTCGAAACTCGTTGGTGAACCGTTTTCTTAGTGTTCGAGCAGCCGAGCAGAACCCAACGATCAACATGCTGAGATTCGTGGTAGTTTGCGCCCTCGTAGCGGCCAGCGCCTTCGCCGCCCCGGCCCAGGAGCAGGCCCAGCCGTCGCTCTTCGAGCAGGCCATCGACGTCTACAGCTCGTGCGCCGCCGAGCAGGACCTGGCCGTCTGCCTCAAGCTCAAGGCCCTCGGCTTCGTCGACCGGGCCGCCCGATCCGCCGAGATCGACGTCGTCGACGGCTTCAAGATCGTACAGAGCGAGGATGCCAAGGCCAACAGGTGAGAACGAAAATTCGCATTTTTATCGCGAGTCCATTGCTCCTATTAAATAATTCGCGTTTCTTACCGAAATTACGATCGACAAGAAAGTTCATGAAAAATATTGTCAACTTTTGCTTTCGGTACCGCGAGGAGAACTTGATAGAAGGGAGAAATTATTATGCGCCAGGAGACAGTTATCTAAGACTCGCGAGAAAGGAGCCGGCGGGAAAGTGAAGAGTAGGATGCGATTACGCGAGACGCTATAGACTCGAAGGCGAGAGTAGATCCTTCGGATGGTTCAATCTCACGGGTACAAAAAAAAAGCCTGGATGAATGAACGAAAACGACTTCATCCTGAAAAAGTGGAGAAAAAAGAGGCACCCAAATAATGTAAAATTTTTTTCATGTTTACAGCCGCGCCGACAACGGCAGGTCGTTGAACGACGTCGAGGCATCTCTGCCCACTGAGCTCGAAGCCAGGGAAGCCGCAGTAGATGAGGCCCTCCTCGACAGAACCGCCCGATTCCTCTCCACCCACACCGTGGAACTCAGCATGCCCGAGGAGATCTCCCGCTCCTTCGGCGAAGGTACGCATCGCACTGTCGTTACTCAGCGCTTTTGAATGAAAAAAAAAATGAACCTCGAGTTTTTATCCGCGATATTAATGAGTATCAACTTTCTCTTCGGGAGACGTTGTAAAATGAATGATTCTGGGTCATTTGAGCGTAAAAACGATTTGTAACGAAGTGTCCTTTTCTCGTGTTGCAGCCCGCGGCAAGAAGAAGAAGATCGTGAAATCCCTCCTGCCCATCCTGCTCCTCCTGAAACTGAAGGCCGCCGCCCTCATCCCCATCGCCCTCGGTGGACTGGCCCTCCTCGCCTTCAAGGCCCTCGTGATCGGCAAGATCGCCCTGATCATCAGCGCCATCATCGCCCTCCAGAAGCTGCTGGGCGGCAAGAACCAGAGCTACGAGGTCGTCGCCCACGAGGTGCCCCACCACCACGACGAGCACCACGGCAGCGGATGGGCCCGCTCCATGGACCTGGCCTACAGCGCCCACAAGCCCAGCACCAACTAAGTTGCCATACCGAGCGCGTCGCCGTCCCGCGGGACGTATTTAATTCTACCTATCGCATCATTATCTCGTCCATGGCGTTCATCGTGACCCCCTGTGCAACGGCGTGTGACCAGGCCATTCTGACAAAATCTCTTAACAACTTCTCTTCCTTTACTTCTTCTTCCTCTGACGATACTCTCTGACCCAAGATGAAAGAACGACGACGATCGGGACGCTTTAGACGGAGCTGACTTGTACGCGAAGTGACTGGACTTTAACGATTTCGGACGACCACGTCCGAAGTCGGACGGACGGAATTGTTGTTGTTGTTTGTTGTTGTTAAGACGTTTTTTTACCATGGACCTTTGTTGTTGAGTTACTTTTGACAACCGACTGGACTATTGTTGAGTTTTTTTGAGACTACAGACATACGTGAACGTTAAGACAGTGATGACGAAGACATGTACGTGCACTTATTGTTCTTGTTTTCAATGGACTTTGTTGACTGGTGTCTATACTTTCTACTCTACTTCTTCTTTTTCTTCGCTCGTATCATTATTTAAGTTATTTATTGAAAGAAAAATGAGAAAAATCTTAGTAATGGAGATTAGACTGAAGTGGTCATGCACCTGCACGCCTCATCATCCCTCCGGAGTAATCGAGGTCATTCCATGTTGGACATGATTCTTCCGATACACTCTTAGTCAGCATTCATACGCGCCACAGAGATTATTTGTGTCCAATGATTATTTATGATTGTAACTTATGATTTATTTATAAATAAACCTTAACATGTTTTTATTAAATCTGTTTAATTAATTCAATTTACCACCTTTACTCACCTACTATCCTTTTAAACAATCTAAACTATTTGTTAAAAATTCACTTAAGACAAAGCAGCAAAAAATAAAAATTCAACGATATTTTAAATACAAATGTTTTAGAAAAAAATATTTAGAGTTAGATAGACTCAGAATAAACATTGATGATGTTATAATATTTTTTAAGAAACGTTGAATTTGAGAACAGCTGCCCATAATTTGATAAATAAAGTATGTACAATATCTTGTGTACATTAAGGTTTCAAAGCTATTATTTTAATCTTTAATTTAGTAAATTGCCTGTCCATTCAAACATTGTAATTACATTTTGAACAAGTAAAAACGTTAATTAATTGTACTCATGTTGAAATTTATAGTCAGATATTAACTGAGATAAAAATTCTTTGAATGCATATAGAATAAAATCCAATAAAAAGTATCCAATTTTATGTAAGGCATCATCATGCCTGACACTTGCAATTATTTTCAAATGAGGTCACTCGAAATTTGTGACCAGTACAGTGCCAATTTTGTTTTTGTGTAAAAAATGAAAGTTTGAAATTTTATATTCATTTAATAAGTAGTTGGACGTTAAATATATGAATCTCTCATCTACTATTAATATGTTAATGAAGTGAATAGAAGATCTTTTCGAACTACAAAATCTCATAAAAACAAAGTTTCACTTAAAATCAAGATTTTTATTTTTAAAATAGTAGTAAATAATTTGCAATGTTTTGACCAAACATTTAATTTTTTACAATAAGTCTAATTAATGTTATGATGTCCGGAATCACTATCATTAACTCATTAACCAATTATATCCATGCTTTTAAAAGCTAAGTTATAGCTGTCTATTACTTAGTACAAAAAACAAACAAAATGGATCTTCTTAAATCAAAACTACAGTGTACTTAAATCAACGTATCTCAAACAGGGCATATCAAATGGATTCAACAAAGACGTCATTAAGCGGAAGTTGATCAGAAGCCGCATCTTAAAACATTGAGGAAAAAACCCATCTCTTTTTGGGACACACATTAAAAAATTTTTAACACTAAAGTAGAAAGTTTCGCTATCTCTGATGATCAGATAAAGTGGCGGCACTTTTTTTCTAACATAAACCTTCACTTTCGTCAAAGCACGTAACACACGCAAATTACGTTCGACTTCCCCCGGAGCACTTTTCGCTTCCTCCGAAGGCCTCCGCGGAACTCGGCTGTGCATCCGGCGAAACTTCCCACTCGAGCGAGGGGGGCACATCAGCCCATCGCGGACGTCTTCAACGAGGATGGAAAAAATGAGAAGAGGCTAAAGTGGTGGCACGACAATTGCTATACTTTCGCTGGCTGATCTACCAAGTGAAACCGATTGTTTTGTTCCCTCGTGTGTGAACGCCCTGAGAGTCTATATAGGTGGGTGGCCTCGGATGAAGGTACAGTTTTGCTTAAGACCTCGCACGGGTGAAATTTCTGCTTCATGGAGAAAAGAGAATCAGTCTCTTTGTTGTATCGGCGTGCAGTGGTTCTTCAGTTTGTTTTAAGAGCAATGTAAATGCTGAGAATGCTAATTTGTGGAAATGTGAGATGTCAGTTAGTAGACTAAGACGTGAAGTGCAATATATCTAACTCTAATTAATTAAAGAATAGTAAAAGAACGGATCTAACTTAATTCAGCAGTGTAATAGAATGTAAAAGAATAAGATTTGTTTCAATTGTTTACTGGTCGAAGAAATCTTATTCGATAGAATAGTATACTAATTTTTACATCAAACAGAAACGGAAATACAGGATGAGTTCAGTCCATAGTATTGTGCACATTGTCGTGCTGGCATCGGCAACACTGGCCGTAATAATGGATCCAACAGCTAACATCGATGAGCACCACGTACATCGTGAGTTCTCGCAATCCGAAGAGCCACGTTCCTTCAACGATGCTCTGCAAACCTGCTTCAACGAGCGAGCCTACAGTACTTGGGAGTGTATGAATCGCGGCGCGATGTCGGCCTTACAGTCGTTGAACAATGACGATTGCCTGGATTTCGGAGATGTGAAGCTCGACCGCAGCGAAGGCGAAAGTCGTAACATTTTGGATCTGGACTGGGATACGAAGGATTTCGGGAATGTCCTCAAGGCGACGTCGAGGTTGCTCGAGAGAAGAAACTTGAAATGGGATTTGAGTAATCTTTATCCTGGGCTGCAGATGAGAGTTGGACCTACTCTGTCGGCGGGGAATGGAATGATAGAATTTGTTATGGATGAAAGGAGCAAGCATTTACATAATCATGATAGGCAAATTGGCACTGGTAAGTATTGGAATGTAGAATCAATAGGATCGTTTGTAACTTTCAGTGAATTAAAATAGTCTGAAAATTAAAAATAAATGCCTTAGTAAGTACCGATTTTGTATTTTCATGGGTCAATTGTGACATTCTTAATTTTATTGACACATTGACATCTTGTTAACGAGAAAATTGATTTGAAGGATACTAAAATATTAGAAATGAAGATGTTCATATAATATTCTGAATTTTAACGTACTCGAAAAGTGTCACCTTAGAAAGACCGATTTTTCCGAAGCTTTGGGACTCATTTTATTATGCCAAAATGTTGAAGAACCAAAATTAAAGTTTAAATATGTGAATTGCAGAAAAATAAATAAAAAATAAAATAAAAGAAGAGATAAAAATTTGTTTGATTTTTTTGTGTTATTTTTGGTACTACTTTCTATTGAGATATTACTTTTCAAGAAAAACACATGTCTTAACTTTTTATAAAATCTTTAGAGATCATAGGTACATGGATAATAATAAAAACTAAAATTCTGAGTGAAAGACTAGTAATCTATAATTAGCAATAATTAAAAATCCTATGAGTTAAAAATATAGAAATTGTAGTTACTTAAAAACTTATTTTAAAACATTTGACCTACTTTCATACTCTCACAATTCAAGACTTCAAGTCAAAACTTTGAAATGTAACTAAATATTTTATTAAGACCGTTATTAACTATGTGATTTACAATGTTTCTTAATAATCACAGTAGGTTCTTTTTACAAAAACTGCATATCAGTAAAGAACAGAAACCTCTTTCAGAGTTACACTAAATAACCAGTTACAATACATCCCGCTAGCAGCGCAAAACTATTTGCCGTACATGCGGACACTTTCGGAACCGCGTTCCCACTGTAGAAGAGAAAAAGAACAAGAAAAAGCAATCGGCCTAAATTCATAAAATTACCCGTAACTCGACAGAGCTCGCACTTACCGGCTGTTGTTCTCCGTACCGACCAAAGTCAAGTTCAAGGTCGCGCGGACCGTACGGTTTCGTCCTCCCGTTGCGAGGCGGCGGTGCGCTCAAGGCCACGGTCACTCTCTGCTTTACCTTTCACAGGCAGGCTGCTGATGCGCCAACTGGTTCTGCCCTTCCTGCTCGGCTTCAAGTTCAACCTGGCCTCGCTGTTGCCGCTGCTCTTCGGCATGCTCATCATCATCACCAAGAAGGCCCTGCTCCTGACCAAGGTGGCACTTTTGATCGCCGGGGTCCTCGGATGGAATTCTTTGTTTACTGGCGTCCAGACCAGTCAGGAGGAATATAGCGGTGCTTAAGTTTTACGGTTGATTTTTAGCAGCTTAAAAAGATCTTGATTTCTAAACTCCTGTTTTTAAAAAAACATTTTAAAAATACTGATATTCTGAATATAGAATTATCAACTACGGGACGATAGAATAACTTTAATTTTTTTCATTTACTAACACAAATTAATTCCAAGATATAAAACTATGAATAAAAACATTTTTTTTAACCTAGTAACTATAAATTGGCCAGAATATGCATTAATTTCTTTAAAGGGTTACATCATTTTAAAAAATTTGTGATCTCATTAAATTAGGTAGATATACATTTTAGTGCACATTGATACCGATATTGAATGTACCTACTTGAATATTCTCAGATATATGCAAGAGAATGCAATCTTAATTAAATTGCATAATACTTTTTTTCAATAACAATTAAGCAAATGCATTACGGTACTGCACGCATTCAGCAAAGTGCAAATGCTTTATCTCCCGTTCTTTAATCTTCTCGAATGAAATAAAATCGGAATGGAACACATTGTTACGCTCCGATTAAGCTCTATTTAAATCAAGAATTTTTTCTCTGCTCCACTGGAAAGTAAAGTAAATAAACTCGTTCAATTGCAGCTGGCGAAAACTCCTTATACGGCGCCTACCGTCCGCAAATAAATCCAGGTTTGGGAGCTACGGTTGTGCAGAATCCAAATTATCAGTACCAACAACAACCGTACAGGGGAGTTCCGGAGGGCCTTGGCGAGACGTTCCCTTTTGGTCAACACATCATCCGAGAGATCGTCAACGTCTACGAGAAAGCGACCATCAATGAACACAACGAACACGAGGAATCCGATAGGCGCAAAAAGAATTTTGTGTGGTCAAGAAACGAGTCTTAAACTTTTTGTTGAAAATGTATTACTCCACTTTTGTATATATATTTATGTATTTCATTTTTGTATATTATAAAATTGCACAAAGAAACGTTTCTCCTTTACTATATGGTATACCTGCAAAAATTTATGCCAAGAAAAAAATGTTTTACGCGCGGCATCTCGGAAATATTAAAAAAAATGCGCGCATTAGCACAACCACAAGTAACTCGCGCGCTAGAAGAAGTAGTGCAGCAAAAGTGACTTAATTTATATGCCATTGTTAACAAGCCTCCTCGCGCCAAAAGCGGCAGCTTTTCCCAAGCTATGTAGAATGATGCGAATGCATTTCTTTTGATGTCAATGAAAAAAAAAAATGAAAAGTAAGGCTCGCGCGAGGAGATTAATCCCCGTGACACTGTTGCTCAATAAACCAGGATCTCGCGTAAAATTGAAGTCAGTGTACAAGTGGAACTGCGAGCAACAATCACGGTATGATTTCTAACGAGGTGTGCGCACAGGCGCAGTGCTATTTTTTGCACTCGGCGCGTCTCGCAACTGTTCTTCCGTTTCACTATCATTTTCACTCCGCGCGGCTTATTCATCTTCCGGATGTGCGCCTCCGTCAAAGGAAGAAATCATCGAACTACATACGTAATTGCGCTTAATTGCTTATCTTATTGTACCACATTTGGCGCTATCATTTCGCACCCCGCGTTTGCGGAATAGTCGGATTAAAAGGAGGCGAGCGTGTGAAAGTGCGCGTGCGTTGGATAACGTACGTATATAACGCTTTTACCCGGTCATTCATTAGTCTCACTCTATTATCGCGTGAACTTTGCTTATTTTTTCGGTCACCTAACTGTTTGCTGAAGGCTCATTCCCGGTGTCCGTTTTTATTTCGGAGTATCGAATTTTTATGGCTAATTGTAAATAATCAACATCCAGAAAACTAATTACAGTACATTACGCTTAATGTACCTTAAATTTTAGAGATTTACTTTAAAGTAGCGATGTAATTACAGCTCAACAGTATATTATTTCGAGAACGTGGGAATTAACGTGGACTAACTCGCTAATGTTTAAGAAAAACATGGGTGTAATTCTCGATTGAGCTATAAAATAAATAGAGTGCCGATTAAAATCCACATTCGAGTTCTTAAAAATCTAAACCAACAAAATCGTTCATTCATACACTTCATTTTTACAACTACCAAGTCCCGCAAACGCTATATCTCAATTATTCCAAAGGGTCGATAGGCTATCGCGTATCGCACATTTCATTAGATAGACCGATCGCGGTCGAATTCTTACCCCCTATTAAACACCTGTACAGTTTTTCCAGCCTAATTGCCGTGGTATCAGAGCCAAGGCCATATATCGCCACGTATAAATCGCTTTACGCTTCTACACGTCTCGCGCGTTGGGATTCCGCGTCGGAGGATGGATGGGATTATTCGCGCGCTCGCCGAGGAGAGAATGGTTTCCGCGCGAGGAAGCAAACCGCTCCATTACAAAAGTGGAGCCCTGACGACGACGCCGGTAAATCATATTTGCAAGGAATTTCGGAGCGACTGGATCAGACCGCAGACCCAGTTTTCATGGATGCCGCGTCGCTGGCGCGCGATTAAGATGGAAAATTGCCAAGCAGAGGCATCGAACGCCTTCCTAATGCATCCTCCACTTAATCCCCACCCGGGGATTCCCCCGTTTTTTTACGGTTCTGTCCCGAGCTTAATTAAAGTTAAGTGGCCGTAGGTGTACGGCGCACTGTCGTCGTTAGCATTGCTTACTCTTAGGTTTTTCAAATATTGGCATTAGTGACAGCTGAGTTAACTAACAACTTATCGTTATTTGTCGTGTAGTCATAACTTAATTATCCTTATGAATTATGAAATAGTTATTGCTTTATAACAGTTACAAATTTCTTTTTTTATGATTATTGTAATCACGACTAATAGTAGTTTTTGATATAAGGACGCAAAGAGTAGTACTTTACGCATTAGTATTTAATATCGATTTTACAATATAGTGCATATGTTTTATTTTCGACTACACTAGGATCCCGACAAACGACAGTACGTGATATCTACATTTGTAAACAAAAAAGAGGAGCAGTTCTCACAGTCGTGTAAACCAGCGGTCCTTAAGGCACAATACAACACACGCTGCTCCGCATTCGCCGTGGAATGCCACTTAGGCTCTAAAAGTAAACCTCTGTCCCCGAGCGAGGTAGCATGAAAAACGAGAGGCACGAGACAAAGGAGCTCGAAATAAGAGGAAAAAACGGAGAAGAGAAGCGCTCCTCTTCTTAAACGACAATTGGCGGCTCCGCGGAACGGCGAGCCTGGCGCGAATGCAAAATCGCGCGCGGAAGGGTCTTAGTGGGTTAAGTGCGCGGTACGGATGCGCGCCTCGCGAGACGCCGCTAGAATGAAATAGCCATTTATGCGTGAACCTCGCGGGAAGAGGATCAATTACGCCGCGGCGGCGAGGGGGCCGCGCGCGCGTACACGGCGCATCCCGCGAGCGATTTACGCACGCGGAGGATGCGCAGTCGCCGGGGGGCTGTACATTCGGCCGCAAAAGTCGACCGGCCGTTTTGCATGCTATCCCGCCGGTTTATCGCGTAGAAAGTGCACGCGCGGCCATCGGGCACGGATTTTTTATCTTTGGGAAATCTCGCGTTTTTTTTTTCACTCGGCCTAATATCTACGGGTTTTTTCTGAAATTGAAAAATTACGCTTCTTCCTTTCGGCGTAACAGTAAACGGGTTTAAACGTTAAACGCTTTGAATGGTTTTAAATCAAGTTAATGTAATCGAATTTGTCAAATAGTAATTATATGTTGTGTGTAGAGTAAAATTCTTTTTGATTAATGTAATGGTTTTATAATCGACTTTTCACAAAAAAAGTTCCATTGTTTTCCACGAGATGAAAAAAATAAAGCTGTAAATAAAGGTAGGACTGATGGCTTATTCAATTACGGTAATTACTAGAGTTAATCCATATATTGCAATAATTTACAGTATTTTGTAGCGGGATGTGTAATTGAAAAGTAATATTTTGTTTCTACTATAAATTTGGCGTATAATAACTAGAATTTTAGAGGGATAATTATACAGAGCTGCGCTTACGCATCTGCAACTTTTTGCAATAATTACAGCCACCTTTCACTGTGCACTTTTTGTTTTATTCCTAATAGGAAGGAAAAAATGGACCAAACGGCTACTGTAAAGTTCAGACAAAAAAAGTAGACTTACTTTGATAAAAACGATTTTTCATTATTCTTTGTAACAATCAGCCTTTTACGTGAAAAATTATTAGCTAATTTTTTAATTTAAAATTAAACGTTTAAGTGGATATGATAGAACAGAGGAAATATAATACCCGATGCCAGATTCTACCGAATTAATGGTTTTGCAATTATAAAAATAGGTTGCATTAAATACTTTTCACGAGCTAATTGCTTATCAATTGAAACTTTCACGTGAAACCTATTGAGCACGCTAATGCGCGAATCTCTTAGCTAACTCTTTCAATAATTAAACTACTTTTCTCAACATTAGAGCCATTGAAATAGTTCAATAGCTATTATTTTTTCACATATATATGCAAAAAAATATAATATAAATGAGATCCCATTTATTATCGTATGGAATGAGCTACTTAATGGACAAAGTCCTTCCAATTTTAGTTTTATATAAAAAAATGTTGTAAAAAATATTGTTAAATTTCACGTATTTTTTCTTTTTTTTCAATTTAATAATCGTTAGCAAAGAAATCACAGTTCGAAAATTCACGCGATCTCACGATCATTCACTACATAAATATGCTTCGAGCGGATCCTACTATTGCCGTGAATTTCATATTTTTTGTATGTTAAATTGAAAAAAGACAAAACACGCGTTAATTACTTTTCAATATTTCATCTGGCGGACATAATGGAACTTGTCAAGCAAAGTCCGAATTACAATACGATGAAACCCAAGGAGCGAACGGCGTCAGGACTTTTCGGAGCGTCGGTACCGTCGAAATCCCCGCGGCCTCCGCCACTTACGCTAAAAGGCATACGGCACTTCCTCCCAGGCTCTCGCGCAGCCTCGGCTCGTTTGGCAAGCGGGTCATCAGGATGCTCGGCTCCCTGGACGCGTCTCGCGCGCGAATTGTTTTGGTTGAGGGCCCTCCGCGGCCGGCTCCCCCCGCGGCGCTCGCCCGCCGCGGTAGTGGAAAAATAAGGCGTTAAACAGCGCGTGCACGCGGCGCGCGCTCGCTTCCCCCATGCCTAGGCTCGCGCGGAAAGCGTATATAAGAGCGGCGCCCGCGGGGCGTTGTTTGATCAGTCGGCGGATGCGGAGCCAGCCGCCGCGTGTTGTGAGCGCTACCCTTTCCCTCGTTGCGTAGCTGTACGCTTGTCCAGGAGCAGAAGCCGACGGGTGCGCGATTTTCTTCCGTCCGACGGGGTAGCAGCGGAGGCACGAGTCATGGGTCGGCTGCTCTGGCTGCTGGGCCTGGGGGCCGCACTGCTGGCGAGCGCCGGGGCGCGCACCCAGGAGGGCTACGGCAAGCTCTTCGGCAAATGCACGAAGGAGAAGAACACGTACGAGTGCCTGAAGAGGCGGGCCGTGGAGATCCTCGACTCGGCGATCAAGGACGACGCGGTGTGGGTGGTGAACGACTACGTGTCGATCGGCCGGGACGCCAACGCCGCGAGGAGCCTCGAGCTGCAGACTCTCGAGAACGCCACGCAGAGGGGACTGGACGAGGAGCTCGAGAAGAAGTTCCACGACTTCCTTACATCCAGGAGTATCAAGCTCACGATACCCGGGGATGCTCTTGAAGGTACCTTTGTTTAATCACTTGGCTGTTACTGTGCTGGGATGTTCTTAGAATATAGTGTTTTAAAAGTTAAAATTACCAGAAGCTGAGAAATGTTGGATAAATATTCTTTTTAAATGCAACGTTTAGTTTTGAAATTCAAATTGATTATACGTTTAATATTTGTATTCATTTGCAGGAAGAGGCAAAAAGGACAAGAAAGGAGGCATGGGTGGTGTTATGATGGGAGGATTGGCCCTAGCAGGTAATTATAAAAGAAATTAAAACGAAAGAAATTCCTGAACCTACTACTACAAATAATTTCTTCAGTCATTTTAACTTACTAATTTTAGAAATATAAATATATACTTTGTACGTGCATCTAAAGATTAAATTTAAACAAAAATTTTGAAAATATTTTTCTGAATGACTAAAATTATAAACTAAAGGCTAAACGAGTAAGAATATGCCAGGTGCATACGTGATAATGTGGAGGAATTTAATCGTACACGAAATAACTGTACTACGGAATAATAGTACATTAGAGGTCGTAATGCAATATAAACTTACCTGAATTGAACGTTAGCCTTTAATAATTACTTCGGTTCGTTTGATCCACAGTCTTAGTTCTGGTATATCAGTTGAATAAATACAAATTTTTTATTCTGAACTAACAATTTTTAAATATCTTTCATTCGCAAAAATGTTGTACTATTGTTGCTAAAAATTCATAATTAGTTAACAAAAACAAAGTTTTTCATTCCAATAAAAAAAAAATTTTAAGAACCATCTGTTTCTCCGTAAAAGACTCTTCTCCACTTTCCTTTTATAGAGCAATTTTCATGAGGTCTACTTACTATTTATGGACCCCCATTCAGCGCATGAACTTTGCAATTTCATCTTCAAAAGTAACACTTCCTACTTTGGATGTGACTGGTTTCTAGCGCG
Source organism: Eurytoma adleriae (assembly GCA_900480045.1). Taxonomy (NCBI): domain Eukaryota; kingdom Metazoa; phylum Arthropoda; class Insecta; order Hymenoptera; family Eurytomidae; genus Eurytoma; species Eurytoma adleriae. The sequence continues at coordinate 105,558 of UXGC01000165.1, read as the reverse complement.
TTTCTCTATAAATGTGTCTATTCACACCGTAAACGATTGCTGATCTCGCGAATTAACCCTATTCATTGTCTAGACATATGCTGGAAAAAACATTAACCTCCTTTGCTTCTAAGAAAGCTGGGAAAAGTGGTGACTGATAATAAAATAATATAGGCCGTACGTAATACATCTAAACGGCTGCATTATCATAGCACTTTACTTTTTACAACGTAATAACGTAGCTCTACTTTACGATTGTCGTAATCGAAATTATAGGCAAATTTGCAGTTTATTCGCGCTTTCATACATCATTCAAAAATTTTCAAAATAAAAAAAGTGGATTATGGATCCACAACTCGCCAAGCCATTAAAGAAGAAGAATCACCTTCTATAAAACTTCGAGAAACAAATTACAAGTGACCTTTTCCATCGTCATTCATCCAGGAATCCGCGCGTTCCACTCAATCTCCCGTACACCAGGGCAAAAAAAGAAAAAAACATGGAAAGCGTGCACCGATAATCAAAGCAAATGAGCATCGAGCCCAGAAACCAACATCGCGAAACCCCAATCACCCTTTCCAATCGATCCACCTCTCGCTTTCCCGCAATCATCGATCCGCGGTGTACACTCGTCGTAAGTAATTTCTTCCGGAACACATTTGAAATTTTCAAAAAATGGCATCGTTATATACCCAAAAAATCGTATGTAAAAAATAAAAACCTAACAGAAATTGCGAATTCGCTATAAACATAAACGGGTCGGTTACTGTACAAAGACCAAAAGTGGCCATTTTTTGACAGTAACTGGCGAAAAACTGGTTTGCCATAACTTAAAAATCGATTTCTACCAGAAAAAAATTTAAAGAATTTTGCCATTTACGGTTACGTTCCGGAAGAAATTACTTGCGTTGAGTGTACCTCCAAAGCGCGCAGCGTGACCCACACCGACTTTGCTTGCAGGTATGCTGGCGCAGCTGGCCTTCGGCAAGATCGCCTTCCTGGCGGGCACGGCACTGCTGACGGCGAAGATCGCCCTGGTGCTCAGCGCGATAATCGGCCTGAAGAAGCTGGTGTCGGGCGGCGGCGGCGGCGGCCACGAGGTGATCTACGCCACCGCCGGCGAGCACCACGGCGGATACGGCGGCGGCTGGCAGCGCGCCCTCGACGCCATACCGGCCACCTGATCGGCCGACCACCGGACTCAGCCTCGTCACGCTCGATCCTAATCTTTCTCTCGCCTCTACTTTTTCTTACTCCTAATTCATTCGGATCCGATCGAAATTCATGATCACGCACGCTCATCGTCGTTGCACTTATTTATTTATTTATTTATTTATTTCGTTAGTGTATTTATTTAATGATTTTTTGTGAAGATCATTATTTTTAATTTTGGAACGATGACACTTGTTTTGATGTAGTATTTTGAGGATTGCGATGGTGAATCAATGGAAAATGTTTGTAACTTTTTTTGTTAATGTTGATATGCTATAAAAAAAATTATGAAGATGAGATTATTGTAAATGAATCGGCGATAAGATAATGTCATAACAGATAATGTCATAAAGTAGTTTTGTATTTTGAAAGTATAAAGATATTTTACAAAATCAAAAGAGACATGTTTATACTTCGTTTTACGTAAATCTAAAAAGACAATTGTATGATTATCAAAATACTATTACTTGTACCTAAATAAATTATTAAATTGTTATTCACATTTTTACACAAAAATTTTTTTATTACGATAAAATACATTGCGTTTTAATAAATGAAATCGTGAGGTATGATTTCCTGAAATATTTTTATACCTTTGTCTTGTAAAAGATGTGTAATAAAGTCTTTTTATTAGTTGTTTTGATTCAATCATCATTTCAACCTGTTATTTAAATAATTTACTATAATAATATAATACACATAAACAGTAATTTGTTCTTTTTGTTATTGTAAATTGCAAAGTTGATCTTGTTTCTTAATAAAATTTATATAAAAATATCTCAGAATGTTACTTAACGTTACATAGGTATATAGTTACTTTAGACACAAATACAATTAAAAACAGAACATATGATTATTCAGTTATAGTAACCGACAGTATATAACAGTTACACATAGTTAATAATAATTATATACAAAGGTAGATAGACGTACGAAATAAATAATTATTAATTACAAATTTTACTTTACATAAATTTTAAAGATTGTCTTTGATAAATCGTATAATACATTTGCAACAAGTTTCTTTTTAAAAACATGGCATCTTGCTCATACATGATTATGGCAGAGTTTATAATTGATATACAGATTCCGCAAGTATTAGATTTTTAGTTGCTGACAACCATAAATTCCATTGTTAAAAATTACTTATCAAAATCAAGTTTTCATTCATACCCGCAGACTGATTAATTCACTGTTAAAAGAAAATAATGAAGAATGCAGTAAAATCGCCTTTCCGTTAACGTCTCTTCAACACCTCGACGACGTCTCATCTCTTACGCGCGCAGTACCGTACGAAGGATGAAATTCTTGCATGTTGTTGATAAAAATTAATATTCAATCTTACGAGCGGCCGCGCACCTCCATCTTCGTCCGTTTGCCTTTTACCGCCAATGAATAAATTTGCAGACCCTCTATAACGTCGAAATAATTGGAGTGCGGAATAGAGGCATTTCTGGCTGGATTGCATTTGCGCGTCGAAGTCTTCCTTTTTGCCGTAACGAGAATCGCTCCTGGCGGCGCATTGTGCGCCCGCAGGTGAGCGTGTTAAAAGCCAATTAGCGGGATAATCGCACGACGTTTGCCTCAAGAAAACATCGCGGGCCATGAAATATTGCGGAATTTTCAGATAATTAATTTCACTTCCGGCACAGTTATTGGAGTATTTATTCAACTAACTCAATGCGTTGGAGTAACAGAGAAATTTTTTACAATCGCTATTCAATTTGATTATCCATAGTCAAGAAAATAATCGATGGATGAAATTGTCGCATCTCAAAACAAGTGATTTATTTAAGAAGAGTGATGTATTTGTTAACTACTTCTATTCTACTAATAAATTGTTGAAGTAATAAACTCTTTATCAAAATTGTAACAATGTGGTTATTTAATATCCTCACTTGTTCCTTCAACTCATTACATTCTACATCTACTTTCTGAATGATTATCTAATTCTATAATATATTCTAAACATTTCACACTAATAACTTTGATTAACAATTTTCTAAAATTTAACAAAAAAAAACCAAAATCCCTTTTGGTTACAATAATCATATTTTTTTGAAATTAAATCATGTTATTGTGTAGATCATGTTTTATCTGGCGGATCAAATTGATAAATATAATGATGTAATAAATCCCTAATTGTCAACAAGTTAGAAAAAAAACTCGTTATATTGTTACTAAGTATTTTTTTAAAAAATTGGTACATGAGTATTCTAAAGTGATATTGCTATTTATCAAAAGCGAATTTTTGAATAATACAATTGAGATGGCATTAACAATGTGTACCGAGCCAGATGTGTCAACAATTATATGTGATCCCATTCGAATGCAATAAACAATTTTTAATATAAATAAACGATTCGCTGATCATCAGTGCTTCGGCTACATGTAACAAATACTGCAACAACTTATGGTATTCTAATTTACATTCTAAATGATTTATATATAATGATAACCGTAATTATCATGTAATTACGTAAATTACAATAAATAATCGATTATAACATTTTTACAGTATATCGTCCCTATCGCATCTAGGTATGTATTAATTCCAAAAAAAAATGAGAACAATGTTTCTCTTTGCGTTATCAGCCCTGTCAATCCGATGGACGTTGAAAGCTTTGTACTGTCGATTATATTCGTCGACATGGCGAAGAAAAAGGTGATGGGTTTCAATCATTATCTTCGAAAGGCTCGTCGTCTCCTCCTTCTACTACTTCCCTCGTAGCCGCCACTGCCACTGGAGCCGTGATCGTAGTCCACACTCGAACTGTGCGTCTGCACGTGGCTGTATTGTGGATGCTTCACTATTTCGTACGATGTTGTTTTGTGATCTGTAAATCGATATTTTTATGATAAAATTATGTTATAAAAACATTGTATTAATATTACGTTTGCATATCAACTTAAGCAAATGACTTAGCGTTAGAGGTTTTAGATATTTAAAATGTCTACCTACATTAAATTATTTTTATAATACCATGCCATTTTATAAAAAAAGTTATAAAGTTGATTAGATGTTAGTAATAATTGTCATACATTGTTATAATTTTTTGCAATTCTTAGACTCTTACCCGAGACGAACCCCTTAAAACATTTGAATGTTTAAAATGACTTTTGATTTTGCAAGTTAAGTAATTCAGTGACATAGAATGAAACGATAAAGGATGTGCAAAATAAGAAAAGATTACTTTTATTTGTTTTAAGTAAATACGCGTACCTAATGATTTCTTCAAAGCCAGTGCCGTTGCTATAGCCAAAGCTACTTTAGCGACTATGAGAGCTTTGCCAGCCACTGCAGCAACTGCATGTATCATTATATAAAGCATCGCTGCTTTTGTTACTCCTACCAGGACCATCATCATTTTTCCGTATCCTTTCTTCTTCTTTCCTTTTCTACCTCTTCCTGCAAAAAATATAATATTAGATTTGTGAATATCTTGAATATTTCACCCTAATTTTTTAAGGACATTCACATGAATTCATCATACATTAATTTAATTCGAAATTCTTTTTTTATGAACAATTATTAAATAGAAATTTGGTATTTTAGATACACGTAAAGTTTTATATTAACCTTATTCCTTTTCATAATAATTTCGATTTTTGATTCTTTTACGAACAGGGTGAATTTAAAAATAATTTCCCTTTTATAATTTGTTTAATAAAGATCTTTTGTTATTTAGATTGCTAAGTTTGATTATAATCAGTTACAGATTTCCGCACAGTTCAGTGGGAATAGTAACTACAGTTACACTATCGTACTTAATTCATATTAGTATAAAAAACTGCGCTTCTCACCCTAACATAAAAAGCAATACATATAGGAAATATATGTAGGGTTATTGCAGTTATACTATAAATTTCTCATTCCAACTATAACCATAATACAAATTTTTCGAACTAATTTAATTTTTTTTCTATCAAAGCTATGTTTCAATGTGAACCAGTTATAACCAAAACTTTGCGTGTTACTGTTGAATTACCTTCCTCGACCGCCGTTCCATCCCCATCGTCTTCATCCTCCTCCTCCTCCTCCTCCTCCTCATCGCCGTCTTGAACCTCCCCATCCACTCCACTGGGCTCCTCGAGATTCTCCGACCTCCCCGAGCGGTTGGCACACGCCGCGCCCTCGCAGCCACCGAGCGCACCACTGTTATCGCCATCACCATCACCGAGATCCGCGCGCGCGACCCTCGCGCCCGGTCGCTCGGCCCACGCGAGGCCGCCGGCGGCCAGCAGAATCGCGAGCAGAATCAGTCTTGGCAGCATCTTCCCCGTGCACTGGCCGCGGGCGCGACTGGTCATTTTCATTTATACCGCGCGCGGCTCCACCGCCCCGGCGTAATTAGACGTCGGGAGGATACACGTCGCGTATACAGAGCGTGAATTCGCGAGCCTCGCCGCGCCGCGGCTCCCCATCGCGGACCTCATTTTTACGTCATAGAGCGGCGATGGCGTGCGCCGTCGATTCGCTAACTGATTTAGCTAAGTGCCCGTCGATGGATCCCCCGACGCCTCCACGGCTAAACGGTAGTTTCGCCGCGATGCGCCTGCAACGCCGCGATGCTGAGACTCTTTTTTTTTCTCTCGCTGCTCGATCTTTTTGTCGGGTTAATTGCGCACACCGTGTACGGGGAAACTTTTGTATAATTGATATCTTCGAGGAAGAGTCGAGGAGCAGAAAGATTTCATTGCGCGAAACAAGTGTCGATGGTTGCACTGCCCGCCTCCTTCTAATGAGAATCTCATTCTAATGTGGGTTACAAGCCTTTATTTTTATCTGAAGGTGAATTTTACATGCGATAAATATATTTGAATAATATAATAATAACTTTTAAACAAAGTTTTTTTAAAAAAGTAAGAGAGTATTTAAACTTTTAACTTCATAAATTACTGTTACTTCATAAAATTTCTGATGCATTTAATATGAGTTATAAAACATAATATAATTCATGCTTTATGACCCTATGCTATCTGATAATATTTAATTAATTGAGTGCAATTAATTACTTAGTTAATTAAATTTACTTAAATCATTCTTTCCTACTAAACTTCAATTGAGATGTGTGCCGTGCAATAAAAGCGATTTCACGAAATGAATATTATACGCAAACTCGTTAGTAGATACATCCCCGCACTAGTAAGACATTAGCGTTGAATATTCATATCTTATTTTCTCACTCGAACATACGATTAGTCATCCCTCGAAAGTTGAATATCGCACTTTATCAAGTTACTATCACCTCAACCTTATCTCCGTTCAAATTTTTATTCACCCCGTCTTTTAGATAAAATATAACACACAGGCATTTTACCGGGACCCCCGATCCGGCAAAATTTATTCGTCGAAGTAATGAAGCGAGCGAAACGAAGAAAGTCCACTGCGAAATTTACAAGTGGCGTGCAGCTCGGTATTCCGGGCTGCAGCCTCTTCATAAAGATCGCCGATAAAATCTGCCGTGAAATCCGCGCGCACGAGCGCGCACGGCAAAACGCTCCCGCCGGGCAGGTACACCGCGGAGGAAGCGCCGTGTCGCGTGTAGATAAGCGGCTTGTTTCCATATGCGCGAGGGGGGAAAAATCGTCGCGGCACACTTGCACGCGTTAACCCATTAGGCCAGGGAGGCCGGCGCGGTTTAACGAATGAGCGCCGCTAACGAAGCAGTCACGTTTGCGCGAGAGAAAACCCTTTAATTTTGGAGCTTGCTACATTTTTTTTTTAATTTCGGATGAAATTTAAGAAATTTTCGAGAGATACTTGAATTTTGAATTTTGCAGAGTTTCAACTCTGCAAAATGTGTTAGTTTTCGTCGATGACTTGAAGCTTGCTTTTTTCCACAGGGACGATGATTTATAATGAGAAGGAAAATATTTCTATGAGGTCAGAAGAAAATGAAGTTTTTATGAAGGCACACTTAATCTAAGAAGAAGGGACCTACTTATTTGAAGGGAAAGTTTTAAAAATTTAATTGCAACGTTTTGTCTGTCTGTACTCGTCTGTTTCTACTTACAGACATTGAAGAAAGTAAAAATCAATTAGTTCTTCTTTAAAAATGATCCCTTTAAAAGGAGGTCAATTAACCTTTCTATCTTCTGATATACATTATAATTATCGAAGATTTTCTTGTACAGACATCATCCTTTATCTTTTATGCCGAATCAATAAATATCGTAGAGAATAAGTTGTAGAAGGTAGCGCACGGTACGTTAATGACTGCATTCGTTACCGGATTGAAGCCGATGAAATTAATAGGTCAAGAAAATTTGCCCCAACAATATGTACCAATAAATATCGCTACCTTAATCGCACAAAATGACAATACTTTTTTTTTATTTCGCAACGTCCACAATCCCACTTTTACTCAAGTGTTTAAAGACCAATAACTCAAAGCTTTCGCAGCAAATTGATCAAATTTAATAATTGGCAATAAAAGAGAGCTATACGCATTGGTCGCGTAAAATAATAACCACAATTTTTTAGGAGTAAATTAATGGCCGCGGAAAGAGCAGCACGCACGAGGCGCAAGATGATATGTTAGCGTAAGAGGGGCAACATGTGCGTACATACCTGCGGTAATAAAGTACCATCATCTAATACGAATGCACGCTCGTACGCGGCCGCTCGCGAGGTGAAGCACGTGCTGGCTCTCCGGCTTTTTCTCCCCTTCGGCATCTTCCGCTTCATCACGCAGGGACCGATTTCTCGGAGCCGAGGCATATGGCGAACGCACCGGCGTACATAGTCGCGGAGTGACAGGCGTTTCTGTAGCATTCTGCGAAGGTATTAAGCTCGTTATTACTTGTTTAACTTGATTTTCTTTGTTTTAACTGCAGTTTTGTGCTTTTTTCACTCTTGTGCATTTTTTTAAGATGAATCGGATAATTTATTGTTCTGAGAATAAAATTTTTCGTAGATTCGTTAAGTGTAATCATGCACAACTTTATATAATAATTTTTGAAAATTTAACAAAGGTAAAAAAGTAAGATATTGTAAAAATTAGAAAATCTTGAAAACTGAAAATAAATAAGTTATAAATAGGTGTTTATGATTCATTTACAGTTCGTCGTAAATTTTATAGATTATAAATGATTATAATTATGAAGAAAGTAGTTTCTCTGCATAAAAGTTATAATGGTAGCAATGAAAAACTATCAAAATGTTTTGTTTTTATTTTAAAATTATAAAGAGTACATGTCTGTAATCTATTTAATCAGAATAAAAATTATGAAAATTTTTTTTAATTGAATATATAATTATTCTTTAAGATAACGAGAAAATGAGTAGTTGCACACATTCTTACGATAGTCCTAAGTTTCAATTACTGCACTTTTAAAAGGAAATGAAAAATAAGCTACTTAAATATTATTAACGAAATTATTAATTTATATTTTATATCAAAATTTTCTATAACTATGTGTTTTAAGTAGTACCTCGATCTCCTGTAAATAAATAACATAAAATCAATTTTTCATCCGATAAAATATCGTCAAGTGCAAGATCAAGCAAACAAGCCCCTTCTCCCTCTTCACCTCGAACAGCATTCTAATTAGGAGCTCGGCTCGCGCGTCTTGTTTATCTGCACAGGCACGTCTACCCGCGGCGTCGTCGGACCAGTTGGACTATTTACCTTGGGTCGCGAACTCGCTCGCCTCCGATCGTCTGGCACTTCGTCGCCTCGCTATACTCCCACGACTGCGGCTCTCCCTCCGGCCGGGGGCCCCTCTCGGGGGGTGGAAAGTGGCAAACTGGGACTAAAAATCGCGCAGCGGCGAGTGTGTTCCCCCGCGGCTTTATGTGTCACTGGGCCGCATCCTCGATCCTGGCGCGGAGGCCGCCGCGGATCGAAGGTCAAGGTGCGAGAGACGCGCCGAGCGCCGACAGCCTTGACGCCGCGGACTCGTGAATGATCGGGGAGCGCTCGCTCGGCTTTCTCCCTTTCCTTCCACCTACCCGATCTTGTTCCTCGCGCGCGCTCGCTCCTCGCGGGATCCGCGCGCTGATTTACGAGTCGCCACGAATTTTTACGACGATGGCTCGTTAATTTTTTAGTTTTTTTTTAACTATCTCGTTGAAAATTTAATTTTGAAGTTTGTAATTACAAATTTAATGGATTTTAATTATTTAGTACATAAAATAGAATCTGTATTTTAATTCACGTTTCTTAAATACAAATACTCTTGTCACTGACTTGGTGTTTTCTTTTTGTCACTGAAGATGTAATAAAATCGAATAAAATTTGCTTTTCACTGACATTGATTAGCAATTTAAACGTGTGAGTTTAACCGAAAGGCAATTTAAATTTTTTCGTGTACTTGAAGTAATTGACTGAATTTATACGTAATATGAAAACCGAGCAAGTATATTATATCCAAATTAAAATTACTCATTTACATAGCAATTTTCCCTCTAATAACGGATCCTTTGCAACGTGTGTATGATTACGAGAAACTGTTTCTCGTATTCAGCACCTCTCAGGTGCTGCTTATTTATTCATCATATGTTTTCAAATTTTCTTTTGCATAAATGTTAAAAAATAAAACGATGTTTATAGGTGAATTTAGAGTTGTTCTATAGAATATACAGATTCATAGAGGTTTTATAATAATCATAACAAATTATTTGAAAAATTATTGTAGAAAATTATATTCATGATTTAAGTAGTTGAATATTTTTAAATCAATAACAAGCAAGATATTTATGAGAAATATGTGCTAATGTTATGAAGATTTCCTAGTTCTTAGATGCATTCTAAGAAAGTGTAGGTAATTGCGAAAATTCACTCACGACTCTGTGTCTGTCAGACTACTCCAATTCATAATCGTTGTGTAAAATCACGCAACCTTGTGAGCCGACTTACTTTGCACCTCGACAAATAAGATATAATAATAGTAAAAAGTTTCACATGCTATTTTCAGTCGCCCTCCTTACTATATAAACTATGGTACATGAAAATCCAAATTTTTTTCACACTCATAATTTTTCCACTTTTCTTTCATCAAACGGTGTTTTCTTTTTTGTGTCCCTTATTATAACAGTGATAGGTTGCGCGTACCTAAACTACACTTATCGTTCTGAGAAAACTAAAATAAATATTGTTATTACCTGAAATAAAGACATTTCCCCAACGGTAACTCTAGTTAAAAAGCTCGAGCTACCATAATGAAAGCAACGCACCCGAAATCCTCATTAACACAGCGCAGCGCGTATCCGTAGCGCCGAGGAAAAAAAAAAGCAGCGCCGTCATAATTACAGAGCCAACAAAATGAGGCCTGACAATAAAAAAAAGAAGAAGAAGGAAGCGCCGAATCCAACGCGCAATTAGAACGCGGCTCGAAATTATCCTCGATTCGGGTCGATTATCGCTCGGCTGCCTACGGCTCGTCTTTTCGCCTTCGTTCGAGGGCGACTGTGCGCGCGCGCGGCACTAAATCTCGGTCCACGCGTGCGACGCATCCGTGAGAAGGGAGCCGCGCGAAAGAGGCGGAAGATGCGCGCGTAAAATATACTGTTAAGCCGCAGGTGTGCGCACGCGCGCCAGAATCGTACAATGGAGCGCGGGGTTCGCGCGCAAATTACAATGGGAACATTAGAATATTTCTGATGGTTGACCGTTAAGAGGTAATTGAGGAGGCGAGCGAGCGCGAAATCAGGATTGCGCCTTGACGCGGATTTTCCGGGGGGGAGGAGACCGAGAGAATGGAATCATTAACGCGTTGCCGAGAAAAAAAAGGTTTTTGTTTAAGGGCGTATAAAACCGGGGAGCTGTGTGGCACTTTTTTTTAAGAGCTTCCGCTTTAATTAAGCTGCGCACTTTCTCGAGGTTCGTCAAAATTAAATGTTTGTTCTACGCAATTTTTAGTTTGTTTATTCGACATTGTGATCTTTAGAAAATTCAATATTGTTTATTTAATCACCGCGATTTTTTTCATTTTAACCGGCACTTTAGGTTGTAAATTTGTGTTTATTAAACGAAATAGAAATTTAATGGTAACATAAATCCTCGCGTTTTAAAGCTCCTCGCGAGTGTCGATATTTTTTCCACCGGTTAATATTAAATATTTTACTTTTAATGCGAAGGATGCTGAAAAACTGATTTTCTACTTTATTTTAAACTTATTAACGAAACAATCATCTTGAGAAATCACACTTTCTTGGACACGCGATCTCCTGCGCTTTCTAATTCGTTGCGTTTTACCAATCCAACGGCTAAATTCAATGAAGCCTCCATAAAACCGGGGAATATCCTCATTGCCACTCGACTGACTAACAATTCAACGCAGGAATGCTGCTAAATTTTCTGAACAAAATGGAACGGACGAACGATAACAGCGGATTCTCGACAATAAATTTTGAAATACGGCGATAGGTGCGAATAACCCGATACCGCCGGGATGAAAGTTTACCCGTTTGTAAAAATCGCCGGCGCCGAGTCGCGCCTACGTGCCGCGGGATAAACAGCGAAGTAGGTAAAGGGGCACGTACACGCATTTTGTGCACATGCATTCGCGTCTGTCTCGGGATGCGCTTGAATGTAGCCTCGTTTGAATACTCACATGCTGGTGCGAGATCATATTTCATTCAAGCTTTTCGAATCTGTAGCGACAAAATTGTCAATAAATTTCGTGTGAAATTGTTAAATAAATTTAGTAACAGTAACACAAATTCGCTGAGAAAAAATTCTAGTCAAAATTACAATACTGTACAGGAAAGTGGCCACAGACTGACATTTAGTTGAAAAATTACCATCCTTTATAGTAAAATTTTCTATAATTATAATAAATTTTACTAGAGGATGGTAATTTTTCAACTAAATGTCAATCTGTGGCTACTTTCCTATACAGTATTGTAATTTTTACTAGAACTTTTTTCTCATAAAACAATTAAGATTTACAAGTAAATGTACTAACTACACATGCATACACAAAAATTAAAGAATAAAACACTTCTTAGAGTTTCAACAAAATCCGTGATACGTAGATCCAATAAGTAAGAAGACATTTACGATACCATCTTCGGCGATTGTTTAAAATTTACTGAAAGTTTGAAAACCTTGAATTACGCATGCGAGCAAGAGAAAATCATTTTTCCACCACCTATAAACATCGGAATGCACCACCTAACTCAGTCTTACAGGGCATTAACCACTGTACCGGCGGTGATTACGCTATTTCCTGCTACAAAGCAGCGACGTGAGATGATCGATTCGTTTTCTGGATGCGAATGGCCGGTGCTTACTGCCTTTCAACTTTTTACAAGGAAATTTGCACCAATCACTGTGATGAGTCGTTTTTTTTCCCGCAATTTATACGAACTTTTTTGTCAAATTTGCAATGATTTCGCATTTAGGTGCTCTTTCTTCTATCCTCTAATAACTGCAATAAATAATTTAATAGATTCCGCAGTTTTGTATGCTAACGAAATGAATTAGTAAAATAAAAATGTTATCTAGGAAAGTAGGATGATTGATAAAAATTTCTTTTCGAAAGAGAAGTAATAATTAGGTCCACTTGATGATTAGATTGTTTCTCCCAGGAGTAACCTACTCCTTGTTTCCCTGAGCACTAAAAAAAAGTCGAAAGCAGTTAAAACAAAAAAACAAGATTCAAATAGTACCTTGAAATTAATTCCAAACAATTTTTCAAAGCAATCCAGGACTGGGTTTTCTCCGGCCCAGGAGAAGAATGCCCCATCGACGAATTAAATCCACCTTAAATCATTAAAATCAAATTTACAGCCTAAGTAGACAGTCATTTGTATCGATCCTTTTTTCTACCACGAAGACTTAATAACTCGCATCGCGTTATTAAAAATTTTCTCCGAGTGCCTTCGTACTTATCGCCCATCAAGTAGGATAATACTCTCTCCGCTTACCCATTAGAAAAGGAAACGGTAAATCCTGGATGTTGAGCAATATTCAAATGGTCCCTATCCCTTTTCCCACGTCGTCGATCCGCAAAAAAATCAATTTAACCATTACAGTTAAGTCGTCGCCGGCGCGGTCGTTCAAAAAATATGTCTAATAGGCGGTAGAAAGTGCGCGAGTGCATCTCGGATGAAAAAAAAAGGCCGCGCGCGGCTCTCAATGGGAATCGAAGCTATTAAGCCCGGCGAAAAAGTGGTTCAGCGCGTGAATCCTCTCTCCGGGTCGGGGAAAAGGGTCCCGCTCCGCGATGCCTAGGCCCGATAAACTCGCGCGCGCACGTACAGAGGAGAGAAGCTCGCGGCGCAGTAGCCGACAAAGGGGCAGCGTAAATAAGCGGCGATCGTCTGCCCCCCGCGCTCGTACGTATAGGAGACCGGCACGCACACAACCCCGTCCCGGTAGCCGGAGACGCGCTCCTCTCCCGAGCTGGACTAGTTCCACTCCGCGGGGATTATAGCGCGGGGGGTCACGAGGGTTCAGGAGGCCGCGCGAGATGCACCAATGAGATGCTGCGCCTTTCCCCCCTTACCTCCTCCGCGCCTCTTTTCTCCCGGCGGCTTCGCTTTCCGCGAGCGGCGGCGCATTGTTGCAAATTTATAAATCGCCGAGAGAGCCGCGGACGATTTTCCGCAGTCGGTCGTCGCTTTTCAAGTGTCCGATGCGCCGGGGGAAATGCCGGGAATGCTTATCGGCATTGTCCGATCGCCGCCCGACGCGCAGATCGCAAAAGTATTACGATGAAAGTACCGAGCGGGGGTTATCGCCGAGGACGAGGGGAATATTTTAATGGGATGTACTTTTGATTAAATGTATTTGTGAGACGCTGTTTTCTAAACGCGATGCGCTCGGATAGAAACTGTAAACAAAAAGGGAATGCGTTATATCTGCATTTATTGTACATTTGTTGGAGTTATGGCTTGCTAGTCCTGGCTGTTACTACTTAACGCGTCGAATTTATCGGAGCAGATGAAATAAGAAATATTTGTTACTTTTAAAATTATTTTCAAAATGTACTGTCACTACAGGTTAACAAAGATGCATTTATTAAATTAGTGGATAATTTAACTCGTATATTTATTTATAAATTAAATATAATAAGTTGCTATTTTATGGTTCTGGTGAAATTTGACAAAAATTCGATTTTTATGACGATTTATTTTTTCCAGGAAGTATTTCAGAGTAAATTTCAAAGTTTTGTTGTCTTGAGCATATAAAATCATACAAATTTTTTAAAGGACTTATAGTAAAGATCGAATGCATTAACCGCTTTTTAAAAAACTTTTCGATAGTATACTTCTTTGTTCTATTTGATGCGAATGAATTGTAAATTTACTGTTATCGACTGTTTTTCATCCATACTATTATAAACTGTGTCTTTTTAATTTATAGTAGTATGAATTGATACAGTTAGAAAATTAATTTTTAAATTATTTCTATGTAACGTCAAAACAAATATGCATAATTTATGTGAATATTTAAATAGTTAATCTTCTTCATACAAAGCTTAAGGTAAAAAAATTAAATTAAAAACTTTTAAAAATTGGTACACATTTATCTTACTAAAATAATATTATTTTTAATAGTAATAATAATAATGTCAATAGTTTACCGTATACAATCTTATAAAGCTAAAAGCCGCGGTCGTTAATCAGAGAACAAACCAGCTTACCTGAACAAATGTTTGCTCGGCGCGATAAACAAGCGACGCAGCCTGCGCGCGCGACCTTGCACTCGCGCCTCTTCCCGACTCGAGTGACACTGGGAGGTTCGCGCGACGCACGCACCTCGTCCCGCGGAAAAACCTCACGCTCCTCGCCGCCTCTCAAGAATTCCAGCGGCGCCGCGTCGCGAAAAGGAGAGATAAAACAATCTGCCGCGGGGGACCGGTACGAATGACACCCCATTATCGTCCCGGCGATTGCACATCCGCAATTTACGATAGGCGCGCCAATAAAATTGCGATCCCACGCCTCTGCGCTCGCGCGACACTCACCTGCGCGCATCGGCCTAGCCTTCGCCATAAATTTGAATTTCGAATGGGGCACATCCGCGCGCGGTCCCCCCGAGGAGGAGAAAGGAGAAAACGAGCAGGGCCCCCGCGCGGTGCACCTTAGCGGGGCTTTTTTCTCCTATCCCCGGCGGCTCCTTGATTCCCCGCGATCCGCGCTTCCGAGTGTGGGTCTCTGTGTCAGGAAGGTCACACGGGAGCGCTACCAGAGTCAACCCCGGCGCCCCCCACCCCGGGCGCCCATCAACAGCTGGCGTCCCGCTCCTGCGTCCTTCTCTCTCGGCCGATCGTCGGATGCTCTCCTCTCTTCCTCCGCGGCCGAGTGAATGTGTGAGGCGCGCGTTGCACAATGCAGCGGCGCGGATGAATGCAAGGGGGAGGCGAGGCGCGTGTGTGGGAGAGCGCATCCCCTTACCTTCGGCCCGGCCTCCTATATAGCCGGCACCCGGAGTCCTCCCAGTGCCAGTCCACCAGCAGAGGAGTGCACGAGTCAGTGGTGCGTGAACCGTTCGCTGCTCCATCACACACACACACACACACCCGCCTAGCTCTTCCCGATCCTCCGCAGCCCAACGAGCGCAGTACACGGGCGCCATGGACGCACGGAAGTGTTTGTTGATCCTGGGACTGGTGTGCCTGGCGGCCGGCCAGGAGGACGGGCTCTTCGACAAGGGCTACCGGGCGGCCTACCGCGTCTACGAGGACTGCCAGCAGCGCAACGTCGGCGTCTCCGCCTGCCTGAAGAAGAAGGCCATCACCTTCTTCGACCGGCTCGGGCGCATCGAGAACCTGCCGATCTTCGAGAACCTGGAGCTGGTGAAGGCGCCCGACGCCGTGATCGAGCCCCTGAAGAACATCACCGAGCTGGAGGTGAGCCTGGGCCGCACCAGCGGCGCGTCGCGCGACGACGTCCTCAACGACATCCTGCTGGACCGCGTGACCTCGCTGATGAACAGCTTCAACGTGCAGATCCGCCTGCCCAAGACCTCGCCCGGCGAGCTCAAGCGCTCCATGGAGGAGGGCCGCGGCAAGATGAAGAAGATGATGGGCATGATGATGATGGGCATGGCCATGAAGATGGCCGCGATGGTGCCCATGGGCATGGGCGTGCTCTTCCTGCTGGCCGGCAAGGCCCTCATCATCAGCAAGATCGCCCTGGTGCTGTCGATGATCATCGGCCTGAAGAAGCTGCTGCAGCAGAAGCAGGGCGGCGGCGGGGACCACGGCGGCCACGGATGGCAGTCCGGGGGCGGCGGCGGCGGCGGCGGCTGGGACCGCAGCCTCAAGGACGTCGCCGAGACCACCGAGCCCGAGTTCGCGCACAGCCTCGCCTACGCGGCCGCGAGGCAGCAGCAGCAGCAGCGCAAGTAGGGGCCGAGCGTGAGTGACGCGGGGGTGGATGAATTTCTGGGAGGGGTTTCTTCGATTTCCAGGGGGGTTCGGTCGAATTACGATACAGTGACGTGACGTACGAGACTGTGAATGGACACCGATGCTGCTGCATTTTTTTTTACTTAGTTTAAAGATAGACGGGTACTTTTTAATTGGCGGAGTCACCGGCGTGTTCTGTTAGTACTTAATAATCTTAATGGAAGTAATAGTGCCAATACTAAGATTTTTGTATTAGACTGCGAGCGCTTAAATAATAATCATTTATTCAATTTTCATTGTTTTCAAGAAAAGTCGGAAAAATTTATAGATAAATAGTAATGATGATTAATTTCGAAATTGTTTAAGTGCTCATTTTAATGTTAATCTATACAGTATTAGCGATTAGAATAATCAGTTAAAATACAAGGTCTGTACACTTAAAAAGTAATGATTTTCTATCGCTCCGAGGGTAAAAATGAACCAGATTCAACGTTTACAACAGCTGCTTTATTGTTTTCACTTAAAGTACATGATATTTTTTCAACAAGCTTCTCTTGTACGATGGAAAATCGTTATAAATCGTAATTACACACAATTCGGAAAACTGGACGATCTTTTGGACTCGCAACGAAGATAAAAGCGACGAAGCACAATTAAACGACGGAGAAGACGGACTTCACGTGAAAACAAAGTACTGCGCGGACGGACGTTTTCAAATCACGACCGGGGATACACACTAAAGTTGATCATTAACGCGTAAAACTAACTCTCGTAACGAGGTAAGGGCCTCGCGGCGCTTAATCATGTATTTCTTTTATAGTCCGGTAGCTGCGGCTCTAAAAAAAATCAAGAGAGACAGTAGGAACGAGCGAGTAGGCACGTTCGAGAGAGAGGAATAACCTCGCGGGGCTATTCTTCTCTCGGGAATCGCCGCTACGCGTCTAACGACGAGCACTTCTCCGCGACTCCATTGGCCTCTCCGTCCCTCCTCTCCTCGTCTCTTTATCCCCCTCCGGACCACCGCTGCGGGATGCAGCTTTTCGAGGAACTCCTCGAGATTCGCTTATCGCCTCTCCTCCCGCGGGGCTGCACGGAGTCGCGAAGCGGATGCCCGTCCTCTCGCGAGCGAGCCTCGTTTACTTCCTCGCGTGGTCTCCGCAGAATGGCATTGAAAGTTATACAGACTAATTTATTTTATTTATTTATTTAATTATTTATTCTACAAATTTGTAATTTTTCAACTCGAGAGCGCCAAGTCGCCGCTGAACTGTAATCGCCAGACTCGCAATAAGGTTTGTAATTGTAAATTACCAAGGAAATTACCGCAAGAGAAGAGAAATTAATAAATGATGAGAAATAAAACTGTTCATTCTTTTAAAAACAAAAAAAAAACTGTGTGTGTCTCTATGATCCTCTCTGCTCCTTTCCCCCGCTCACTTCACTCACTTACGAATTCCGGCAATAAAGAGTCGGTTGCGGATCACAGACGATAGGCGATCCTCAGTGATGATGATGATCGAGCCCGAGGACGGCGGCGAAGAGAGCGTAGAAGAATCCGGCGAGGCCCGTGGTGAACTTGAGGAGGATCAGGGTGCCCACGAAGGTCGGGATCAAGAACATGAACTTGAGCGTGTACGCCATCACGATGGCTATTAGCGTCCGGTTCATTTGCCGCAGCCGCTTCCTACGGCCGCGTCCCTCTCCTGCCGATCATACGGTCGTTTTTAATTAGACTACCGGAGTGCCGTTATTCCTGCATTCACTCTCATTATTTTCTAGCAGCCCGTGCGTGTATCGACGGCCATCGATCGCTCGAACACTTTATTATCAGATATGTAGATGATTGTTGAGTAGCGGAAGGTTTTAATTCACTTGGTTATAATTGAAGATTCAATTATGTGGTCAGAATCTTTTTTTGCTATTTACTTTAATTAATTAGTTCGAGTGTTCGAGCGATCTTGCTTTCATTCATAGATTTTGTCATTAAAACTGAAAAATAGTAATCAATAAAAAAATTAACCACAAATTTGTCAATTTATGGTTTTTAGAGTGAAAGAAAGAGAATTAAATAAATTTGCACTAAAAAGCTAAGCTATTCTGAACAAAAAGTAAATCAATTAATTGCGTCTGTTTTTTTTTCACATTTTTTTGTCAAATCAAGATGTCGTAGTCTTTTAGTAAATTTTACGTCTTTTGAAGTACTGTCATTCAACCGAAGCATTCATCTTTTGTAAGAGAAGTGTTTTTACGCATCGCCGAGTAATTCTTTTCAGTTCATCCGTTATACCGTAAAATCGACAAGTAAATACGCAGTAGAAAGGTAAGAAGAAAAACTAAAAGACTTATGACCTTTAATTTTTTTTTATTTTTTCTCTATAACTAAGTCAAATTTACAATCAGTTATCGAACGCAATTTAAATATCGATGAAAATTTAACTACTCTATTAGAGGCTGTGAAAATTGGAAATATTACTTCATTTACAATTTATCTTATTATTTGAATATTATTATATCAATTCATGTGAAAAAAGATTTTGATTATTGATTACAATAACTATAGTCACTCATCACACACCACAGATTTACTTAAATTTAAATCCACTTGGTGACTTACCCTCTCCTTGAATCGAAGGGCCATCGAGGAACTTCAATCCCGTTTGCACCGCCGCCGTGCCATTGTAGAATCCGTCCATGAACATCCTCCTCTGGTACATGAGCTGCAGCAGGGTCTTCTCGAAGAAATCCCTCGGCGAATTCCTCCTGGTGGAGGGCGAGGCGGTGGAGGCCTCCGCCGCGCGCCTCGGCACCAGGAACAGCAGCAGCAAGACTAGATTGACCACCCAGGACCTCATGGTTCCGCCGTCGGTACCTTCACGCCTGGTGCGAGCCCTCGCGGCGCATCGTCACCCCCTGGCAGCACCCCCCAAGCAGCGCCGTCAGGACGAGAAAGAAGCGAGCGCCGATGCTGGCATGCCGACGTAAGATCGGTATGGACGCGGGCAGACTCGGTGCGTGGCGATCGCGAGCGCGTAAAACGGACGGAGAGAAAAATCGAGCGAGCGGCGCGACGAACGACCGAGAACTAAGCGGTCCGGTCTCGATTCCGCGGACGACCCGGGGGCTTCTATTCGCGGCACGCTTCAGTTGTCGGGAAAATCGGCAGTCCGTGAAAAATTAGCCTCCGGGATTATTATGCGCGCGTGTACCGCCCGTAAGTGCTACGTTCGTCATCTCGCCGAGCCGAGGCGGCCCGAGCTTCTTTTTTCCTTTGGCACATGCGTGCGGCCAATCGGACAGCCCGCCGGATGATCGCCGGAAGTGGACGCCGCCGCGATCTCGCGCGGCCGCCTGCGCCGCTGCTCCACTCGATCGCGGTTGGGTCTCGCATCGACACCTCCTGGTACTCGCTGGTCGCAGGAGTACACGAATTGCGATGCTGCTCGAAATTGCATAATTTTTTTGTTTAAAATATCGATTTTTTTACTTTTTTTAAGTTTAATCATCTCAAAATAAAAACCGTTACCAATAGATTGGTAATTAACTTCCTCAAAATTAATTTTCGACTTCATTTTATTAATTTATTATGTATAATAATTTTTTAATTTAAATTTCTATTTACCTTTTATGTATGCTGAACATGTTCATATGCATGATCATACGTTTATGTTGAATTTATAATCGAATATCTTTTGTTCTATATATAGATCCTGAAATAAAGGTGTCTACAAATTGTTCTTTAATGTATAAGTTTTATTAACTGATTTTATTAACTGTGCAAAAGAATTTGTAGGTTGAAAATTATATTCATGATCAAGAACAATGACCTCTACAATGTTACAACCATTTGTATAACAATTCAATAAATTTTATTAAATTAAAGTTTGATGGATTAATATTTGGTCACTTTAAAAAATTTTTTAATTAAATTGCAATCTGAAACTCCAGATGGTATTTAAATGAACTAAAGATAAAAATGTATAAAAAAAGTAAATAATACGTATTAGGTATTTCGAGAAATGAGGAACAAAATGGCTTGACATACCGTTCGTAATAATTGTGATCGGCCAGTTCATCCCCTCTGCAAACTAGGCAATTTAAGGTCTCCTCATTTTCGGAAGAGACACGTTCACGCACGCTTCGTAGATATTTAGGACGGGCTTCTTGTATACGATGTATGTACGTACAATTATATAGATCGTAATTGCGTTTTGATCAATCAAGACGACTAACGACGTTCTCGATTTTTTGCGTTCCCGCCAATTACCGCGGACTTTTTCCTTGCGCGCCGAGACACTGATAGGGTCTCGATCAAACGGAAAATTATTTCTCACCGTCAGCTGACTTTTAAGGACGAAACGAGGAAATAGATCCAGTGAAACTTTTTTGCGTCTTTACGGAATGGCTTTTATACGAGGATTTTCTCTTGATATAGGCAATAATTACGAATATTCAGCTGCTTTGCAAATCTTTGTTTTCTCTACATTAAATAAATAGATTAAACAGATGATCCAGATGATCAACTTTCGTGCATTACGCGTGTACAATTACAGAATTACCTGTACAATTATTCCGTTGTTTTAAATCATTTTTCTAGGATTGAATGAAATATTTCATTTACATAATTTTAAAAATTCAAACCTCATTTGCGTAGTACTTTGATACAGATCAATGATTCAAAAGATTATATTACTTCAATTACGATTCGTCAAATTGCAGTTCAATAATTACGAAGTGAAACGTGAAGCTGAAAACCGTTGCAAAAGCTTATTATATTTGAAATCAATTTTTATTTTTAAAATGATTAATATTGCTTAGAATGGACAGGAAAAAAAATTAAATTGAATATAGATGATACTAAATAATTTATTTCAATGATGCGTTTAATTTTATTTTTTTTAAAATAGATTTATAGCTTAATAAGTTAAACTAAACGATAATAATTAAACTATGCTACAGATACAATTAAATACTTATCTAATTCGAGGAATTTTTAACGATTACATAATGTAATTACAATTTTTAGGCATTGCGTTTCGCAACGTATCTATCAGTATTCCGTATGAAAGTAGAAACAGAATCACTGAATATTCGAGAGCATGACGGAAAAATGAGAAAAGTATGAGAAATCGAGATGAGTAAATTCCTGATCCATCGTGAAAGTCTACTAAACTGGGTTGCATCTTTACACACGACAGACTCACCTAATCGAATTCGATTGTTGGTGGGTGTTTTTAGATCAATTGTTCAACTTTCATGCCAGGCATTATTGTAACGAGTAATACCACTTTTGAGTAGATGAACCAAATTTTCTGTCACCATACTTCAACATAAACAAGTAACTATTTCTTCTTTTATCAGTAACATTTGTGCAATTAAAAATGTTTTATAAAATTAATAATAATATAGAGTAAAACTATAATACAAAGAAGAAGAGCGAGAAAAATATTTCACGACTATTATTATAACCGCAATAGTCGTTTAAAATAATGTTTAAACACCCAACTTACAATGCTTTGTGGTTTTCTATGCTGCTGGTGATGCACAGACAATTCACCCGTAAAGAAATTCAAATGTTTAGGCATCAGTTTTATAAAATAATATTGCATGAATTTTATCTGCAAAAGTTTTATTTATTTAATAAACTAATCTCAAAGGATCTTTATGTCATAAAAAAAATCAGATTAACTGTATGTTTCACAATTCTGTCCCTTTTTTAAAATAATTATACTTTTAACGAGATTTATACAATCGATTAATGATTAGTGATCAGTTGTCACGTAAAATATATTAAAATTTAATAAATTCAATTTTTAATTTATTTGTTATTTGGTTTATATTATACGATAAATTCTCAAATATTTTATCATGCTCTTTGATCACTGCTTTGGAAAATACATGCTGACACAAAGATTCACAATCGCAGATATTCCAATAAATTTTGATCTACAAGTTTTGTTAAAATTTTTTAATAAATTAAACTCTGCTAATTATAATTTGCAATCGGTCGAGATTAATCGCATTATAAAAGAAGTGCAAGACAATAGGCAAGCCGCCAATTTAACAGCGTCGAAAAGTCGCCTCTAGCACGCGGTACATTCGCCTGTCGCGCAGCGTCGAGGGTCTCATCATTGCGGTTCTTCTCCCCCGCGCGCCTCGCGGTTTTTTACCGTTCTCCTTTTGTTTCGGGCGTCGCTCATGCGTCTGCGCGCAATGATAATAATTACTGCGGCGGAACGCGCTCGGCTCGCTCGCGACGTTTCATTTCGTACGCGTCGACTGTGCTCGCGCGCGCGCCGATCGCGACTCGGCGTCCCGAAGGAGATGACGAGGTACCGGGGGATACGGCGATCGTCGCACCGGTGCGCGACATTTTCCCCGCGAAAGCACCGATTAACGAGACATTGAAAGTAAACGAACACGTCGCCTTCCGCCTCCCTTACTTTTTCATCACGCACGCAGCGCAATTTGCTGGTTGATATCGTTTCAATTTTCTTTTAATGTCTTCAAGGGATTTTTTTTAATACCGATCTTTAATTGTAGCTGTTAGTCACAGTGCAGGTACTTTTATTTAAATATTACTTTTTTTACAGACTCAGAATACGTTAAATAAATTTGTTTACAATGATTGTAATATGCAATTTTTAATATCATAACTTAGTTCCAGAGAATTTAGAATTATAAGTTAAAAAATTACCAATAAAACTAAAACTTTTAATGTCAAAGATTCAACGTAATAAATTTATAAAAAAAATAATTGAATCTCAAATAAATGGTGTAGTATAATTTTAATTGCATTAGAATGAAGTATTGCAGTAACTGTTAACACGGACGACGCAAAAGTTCGCAAAAGCCGTTTGAAAACTAATAATGATCGACGGCCGTGAAAGATCGATTTTTCGCTAAATCCACAGCTGCATGCCCGAGTATCTGATCCCTCGATTCTCGATTAGCGAGGATAACGACATTGGCGGCGCCATTGTAAGAAAGCCGTTGCTGTTGATATTACACCGTCACTGAACTTCCTGCCAATTGTGACGAAACCGACGTCATTGCCTCCGTAATAGCTTTTCCGCGATCGGCTTTAAAAAACCTTATGGACTCTCCCACGACTCCTTTGACACCGAGATTTCCCACATAAAACTATACCTAACAGTTACGTTGTAAAGAATATTAACTTACTCTTTTCTAGCTATTTTTTATTGGCTAATAAAACCATGATGCGTGAAATAATATTAATAATAATAAAGAAACCTTAATTTTCATGCTCTTAAAATTTTTAAGCAAAAAAGACCGTTTACTCCTACTATTCCATTTTTGCAAAATAAAAAATTATCAGAAAGATTAAAAACTTTCTAACTGGTCCACAAGTTTTTTTATGTGCAACAATTCAAAATATCTTAGTTGCTAGAAAAATGAAAGATAAATTATTATTATTCTGATAAACGCTAAAAAGCTGCATACAAACGTCATAAATTAACTTAATGATATCAATAAATAGTATACCAATAGACAGGAAAAAGAAAAAGTTTTAAATCAATAAAAAAGAGCATTTTTCCACGTCATTACCGGAAAGATCGTAAAGGAGCATAAACCCCTTTACAGGAATCGTCAGAAGGCGCCGCGTCATTACAGGAGGAAAACACACGAGGGAGTGAGAGAGAAAAAAAAAATACAATCGCAGCCGGGGCGAGTGTAAGCGCGCGATGGCCAATGGGGAAGCGGCGAGCGCAGCGGCAGGAAGGAACGGTGACCGGAGAGGATCTTTCGTCACGCGTCAGTACCATGTTAGATGAGCAGGGCTCCTTCCTCCGACGATTTTCACGGATACGCTATATAAACTAATCTACTGGCGGAGGAGCCCGACCAGTTCACCTCCTCTTGCCTGCCCAGCCGTTTCTTCCCTCCTCGCGTTATTCCTCCTCTGTGAGCGAGGATTTTTTGCCACTTGTGTCCCTTTTTTTACGAAGGCGACGCTGAAGATTTTTGGAGGACCGGTAGCACCGTCATCTACTCGCCCGGGGACCAGTAAGCCGGCGTTGTGATATAGTTAAGAAAAATTAGTGAATCATGAAAAAAGTGAATTGACAGGTCGGAAAATTGTTGATTTGGTTATTTGCGAGGGAAGAAAATAACGGTGGACGATTCAGATGATGGCAAAATGATGCTGGCGCTGATTATTTGTCTGGTGCTGCCTATACCGATATCCGCCGGTGTAGATGAAAAGGTATCCGAGATAAATGTAAAAAGCGATTTGTCGCAGCCTGATCAGTACCTGCTGCGCAATTTCGATTGGTTAAGCGACAAATTTTTTGGGATCGTTGAACCTTTCATACCCGACGACAGAAGTGGCAAAGCAGCTAACATTGAAGGTGAGGATATAAAGCATAAGTATTTTCTTTTTTCGAATATTAAAGGAACAGGATAAGAAAAATTAATAATTATTGATGTATAATTGAAAGAATCTTTATAAAACTATTTTTCATAAAAAAAATCTTATTAAACAAGAACTCCTCCAAAAACTGTTGCAGACTTCGTGTAATAAGTAATACTCAAGAATTTAGTTGCTAATCAATAGTTGGCCAGTGTAATTGTCAATTAACTATTACAATGATGTAGTTCATCAGTAGTTTACACAGTAGCTTTTTGGCTAGTTTATTTTCCTACAAGGAAATAATATAAGTGTAAGAAAAGATTAAATAAGTGTTGCATTGAAAAAGCTAACATCCACTAGTTATATTACAACTAATGATCTTCCACGTTATAAGAATAATGAGAGTTAAAATCCTTGTTCGCCATTAAAGTGTATACATATAATAACCTGTAGGATTTAATTAGCCGTGTTTAAATAGTCTACATTAAATTTGATACAATGGCTAACAACTTTATTCATTTCTAGGACGCAAGCTTAATAAAAAAAAGCAGAGGCTAAACAAGTTCGTGTTTCCCCTGATCGTCGGATTTCTCCTGATCAAGTCGGTGGTCCTGCCACTGGCCTTGAAAGCCTTGGCAATACTCAGCGGCAAGGCGGTGGTGCTGAGTCTGATGAGCTTGATCCTGGCGGCGATCGTGGGACTGAGAAGCGTCGCCGGCAACGGAGGTTTCGGCGCCCAGAACAAAATCGACCATGTGGCTCTGCCGTTGTCGAAGTACCGAAGGAAGGATGTCCTGGATCAGATGGACCACCTGGAGGATACCGATCCTTACCGATACTACGCGGATCGTCGCAGGAAGAGATGAAATCTATTGTAAATTTATATCTCGTGTAATTTATTTATTAAAAATATCATAGATATCGTTTATTGTTTTTTTACCCATATATATTTAAATAGAAATTAGCTGATGTATAGAGAAAATATTGTATGTTATTAGAAATAGAATATGCTGTTCGATTTTATTGCAATAAGAAATGAGTCTGTGTATAAATTACCAAAGTTTTAAAGCTACAATCCTTATAAAATTTCTTTTGCGGATAAATTAAATATTTTGTTTTTTTTTGCGAATTATAAAAAAATATTAAAAGTATCAATTAAACTGCTTTGTTTACTTTGTTCTGGTAATATCACTATTAAATCACACAAATTATGATGTTACCATTAAAAAATTATACATACATGAATCTTATAATTAACTTGCAATTCATCAAGCGATTTAGAAGGAGAATCTGTCTCAACAGCATAAATGCATACACTTCCAGGTATGATTATGATATAATAAGACTTTGAACTTGGCATTTATTCACTTACATCAGATCAGGTTTGAAGATAAGAGAAAGTCGAACTTTCTTCTTAATAAGAAATAAAATGATGAAATCGTTACGCTTTATAGTGTAGCCATAACTCTCTAAAGTGCTTTATGCAAATTAAAATCTTCAATTTTTTTATTTATTATTTCAATAATAATACCTATTTTGACAATAATATTTATCTTCTTTAGAAATTATTCTTTATGACACTGTTTTAAAATATTTACAAATGAAGAAAAAGAAAAATAATTTAAATAAATAAATATAGTTTCTACATGAAAATTTAAAAAGTAGTTCATGAAAAAACAGATCTTATTACTGGATACAGTTACCTTTAAACACATATTTGCATACAAGTGTTTTAAATACACCTCTACAAGTAGAATAGGATTAGGCGTCTCAAAAAAAAACCGAAGATAAAAGCACGTCTTAGAAACGGTTTTTAGATAAGTGTATTTAGCACGTACGTCCTTTGAGGCCAGCGGCCTAAATTCTTTATTCATAAGGCAGCGCCAAAAATCAATTGATCACTACGGCAATTATGCAGAAAATATTGAAACCGGCCCATTAAAGATTCATGAAATTTGAATATTGAAATCCTCGGGAGGCTCGGTGAAAAACCGCGGAAAGAAGGTGAATCACAATTAAGAAATGCGCCCGGACGGTGTCGCGCCGCAAAGTGTCGACGGGGCCGACGCCTTTTTGCTTTCTCCCCTGCGCCGATATTACGGTTCCGCGAAGCGACAATGGGCGAGCGCGAGGCCCGTTTGTCCCCATGCAAATGGCCGCGACAAATATGCCGATACGCGCGGCGCTGCTCTCAGCAATTTCTCCGATTAACACGTGCCAGTTTTCACCGGCTGCGCACACGCGCTCGCCCGCCTTTTCGGGCCACTTTCCATTTTCTCGGATCCACTTTTTTGCGCGTTGTTTACACACGCGCGAGCTACCGATCGCGCGCATCTTTGATTACGTCGGCTTCGCTCCTCTTTTTTTCAACGCGTTTTCGAATTCTTTTTCCGTGAAGTTGTATAATAAACTCGTTTGGCGCGTTGAACCTTTTCATTTTCGTTCTATAAACAGAGATATTTTTATTCCTATTGTTATACTCTTCTTTATAAGATATTCGATTAGATACTTTTGCGAATATTGGACGACTATTTTGTTTTTATATTTTAATTTCTGAAATAAAATATTTTAATTAAATTTTTGTATCAAAATATATATTGTGAATAGTGATATTTGTCATGTTTGAATTGTGAAGAATCGATTGTAATAATTGGCATGATGGAAGAAGGACAAAAGAAGGACTTTTGAAAGTAGATTGAAAAGTAACATGGTAAAGCAACAGCAAACAGACATAGGAAAATATTTGGAACAGTAAAAGAATTTCTTTTTTCAAATATTAAAAATTTGAATTATTCAATTAGAAATTTCTCATAAAAATATGTAAGTCTTGTATGTTCCTTTGGCTTCACATTCTTTTATGTTCTATTCTTCTCCGGTGTTTTTCAATAAAATACTATAATGAAAAGAAACTAAATAAAGTAGAAAATGTTATTATAGTATATTTCACTGAGCGAAAAGTAATTGCATTATTCATCAACAAACGAAAATGAATCTGTAAGTGATGCATCTGCGAAACTTTCCTTTTTTAAGGATGGAACACGTCACTGGTTCGAAATTTCGACCAGTATGTCCGGAAGTTCGATGTTGTGACGTTAGGAAAGAAAAGAAACCGTGTAAAAGGTGGAACGTCCAAATTCGAGGTGAGAAGTACCGTTGAAAAAATGACAAATCGTCAAAAGAAGTCGTAAACGCCGTTAAATATTTAAACGGAATACATTGAAGGTAGATCATAATGGAGCTTTTCACTGTTCCCGCCTTAAGAGCCCCATTTAAACTTTACTATGTGTAAATGTACCAATTTTTGGTATGTAAGTAGACGAGTGACACATTTCCTCCAAATATTTGAAACGCACATTTAAAAATGTTCAGTTTCCACAGTATGTTTGCAACAACAAACAGTTTTTATTCGGGGGTATCGTATAAATACAGTAGCGATTTCCAAATCTCTTATTTGCATTTCCTTCGTATTTTCGATTTTGGCACTCATGCAAATGGATCAGCCAACCTGATTTTAACTGTCGATTGCCATTGTCATTTTCATTCTTTCATGCAAGACCATGTCAAAGCCGATACCGTTAGGAACATTCGGTTGTTCGAAAAGAGGATTGAGATTGTCATTGTCACCTGATCATCAATATGTGTATTGGCTCCACATAATCCATTGCTAACGGAATATTCCACCAATCATTTGTAAAAAAATTGAAATGTTCAATATATTTATAAATAGTTAAAACGACTGTTTGTTTACTGCACAGTTTGTATACTGTCATTCAAATTTTCTATAATGCCGAATATTCTCATCTGTTAGGCCCATTAATTTATATCATTGTTTAAAAATTATAAAATTAATAAAGTGAAATTTTGAAAAGTGAATCGTTTTCTCTATATTTTATTAATACAAGATTTTGAAACTTCAAAAAGTTCATCTTACTTCACTTCAATCACTTTTAAGATAAAATTCTTGACAACAGTAAAAACTACGTCTACAAAATATTTTAAAAAGTAAATTTAACACACTCACCTATTTAGCACAGCCCAGCATAAAGCCGATATGACCCATCATCACGTCGAATCGAACAAAGCGATCACGACAAATTCTCGCTTCTGCCGAAGCAATCGCCGCCTGAAACCACACCGACGCGCTTTAATGCCTTTATAATCTCCCGCCGAAGTGCCGGACTGTATGGTCCATTAAGAGGCGGACAAAAGGACGAGTCGCCGCGGCGCCTCGGGCCGGCGAGCTTCGTTACGTAAGAGAAACCAGTCCGCGCCTTTGTAGCGCGGCCGCGCCGGGGTTCACGAACGGCGCGCGTACCGGTTTCTCTGGGTCAAGGCGAACCGGCCGCTGCACTCGCGGCTGCAGCGCGTCCGAAAGTGCTCGCTCCTCTCCGCGATTTCGGCGCGTCTCTTCAACCCGCCAGCCGACGATGCACAGGCGAACGAAAAAAAAGCGAGTCAGTCCACTGCGTCCGGTGATTTTTCGCGAAAATCGGCGAAAGCGAAGCGCAAAAAAGGCGGCGCAAGCGCTGAAAGCTAATTAGCCCGATTCCTTTGTGGGCGATTTTTAGCGCTTCCTAGGACCGCGTGAAAGCGCACACACGGCCAATTCGTTCCGAACCACAAGAATAGAAACTGCGGTCGCAGGTGTGGTCGCTCCGCCCCGCGCGTCGTGTGTGCGCTGCGCAAACGCAACGCGGAGGCGAGGAGAAAAAGGGCAGCCGGACGATACGCGCCCGCCTCGATTCATTCATCTCCTGCGGTCACTTTGACACCTCGGATATTGCTTCTTGGAAGGGAGCCGACAGTTTTTTCGCGAGTCTTTAGCGACTTTTTAGAACGGGAACGTTGTAAAGAGACGTTTGAAGACGCTCAAGGCGTTTGCTTGGAGAAATTGCTGGGATTGAAGGATTTTTTCATCCGTGGACTTGTCGGTTACTTTATGGGGAAAATTTTGTTGGAAACTGTATTTTGACGTTTTTCTCTGATGCTAACTTTGTGCACGTTTTTTAAGCAACGATAGATTTTATTTCCTTTGATCTACATTATTATTATATTTTTTAAACAAATATTGATTGAGCTTGAATTTCTGTTTTTCTTTTTTTAAAGAATACCAGCCGAAGTATGTCAGTACTTTGAAAATGAGGTGAATATTTTAAGGATATTTCTGAAATTCTTCTTCTTATCTGATTTAAATGCGAAAGTACACGAAAAAAAAAGTCGAGAGATATGCGTTAGGGAAGCAAATAGCCTTCCACTTGACATCCAGATTTTTATTTACTTTTCTTGACTCAAATGTCAGCGTTTGAAAATATTTGAAATCTTGAAACAAAAATTTACATCTTACAAAAAATAGTTAGTTCTTACAAAAATGAAGAAAATGCTGAAAAATTGATATAATTTAATACGAAAATCTCACTTTTTTTAATGCACGATCCGCAAAAATAGTGCACTGAGAATAAATCCTAGTAAAAATTACTATTCTGCATAGAAAAGTGCTGTGCATCACTCATGCTAATAAGTTATACGAAGCTAAAAACTTTAGCGATAATTGGAAATAGTTACAAAAATATACAGCGAATTAAAAGATTAGATAAAGGGTACATACAAAAATTGTATAAAAAATCGAAAGTCATTGACCTACATTTGATTAATCACGAACCCTCAGCATCCGTAGAAGAATAAAGAGGGCGCCGAAGCAACAAAAAAGCTTAATCCTTCCGAATCCTTATCTCCTGTTCGGGGGGAGCCGAAACTTTCTAATCAGTGCGTGACAATGAAGATGCGCCCGAGACGAAATACCGGAGCGAGGTAAAAAAAAGGTCGAACCTCCGTGGAATTCGGTGTGACGCGGCGCCTCCTCCAATCCGCCGCCGCCGGCTTCCTCGTCCCCACCTCTTCCTACGTTTGTTTAAAAAATTATCGAAGAAAGTCGTGCGTCTCGCGGAGATGAGGAGTCACACCCGTGTGTGCGCGCCGCGCAAAAGCGAGCGTGGGGTGGGGGTACCGGTGGGCCGCGTGCGCTGCGCCGCTAACAAAGGGGAAGTCGCGCCTATAAAGTTCGAGGCTCCAGCCAGGGCCAAGTCAGACTCGGCTCCGAAAATTTTCTGACGACTCGTCTCTTGCAGTCCGCATCGACCGTCAAGTGCACCATCACGGGTTCGCCGCTTCTCTAACGTAAGGGACTTTGTGCCGTTCTCAGTGCTCTTCAAGTGTTTTTCTGCGACTAAGTTCTACGGTTTTTTAAAAATAAATTTAAGTTTATCTAAGTTTAAAATTTGAAAATTTGTTGAACGTATCTGCGCGAACGGAATTATTCTCTGCGATTTTTTACTCAGGGGAGCAGCTTAACATAATTGTTTTTATCTAAAAATGTTACGAGTTAAAACTTCTTTTGAAATTTTATATAAATTTAGAAGAATGTAATAATTGTGAGAGGATAGTTTTCGGTAGAGAATAATAATCAATCGACTACTTCAGTACAGTTAAAAGCACAACTTAAGGAAACCACCCCGTAAAAGTGCATAATTAAAAGCTTCGAATTTTTTCATTATCTGTGCAGTATCGAATCAAGGGATTCCCAAAGGATCACCAGCATCATGTACAAGTTCATCGCTTTTGGTTTGTTGGTCGCCTCGGCGTTAGCCATCCCAGCGCCGGATAGCACCACCCTGGACTGTCTGCAACATGAGGACCTCCTCAGCTGCATGGCCGTGAAGGCTGTCAGCTCGCTCGATCGAGCTGCCCGATCGGCTGATCTCAAAATCGTGGAAGGAATCAGCTTTGTCAGAGATACTCCCCGTAAGTAATCTTATGCTAAACTAAAAATTAAAAGCAGCTTTTAAATATAAAAAAATCAAATTATCTTTCATGAATTGTTGAATAATTATATATTCCATTTTTAGTCAGACAATAAAACAATTGTCAGATGCTTGAAAATTTTAATGATTCAAATTTTTCTATATCTTTTTTTCAAGTTACTGTATAGTGTAAATTTATTCCCGATGACTAAATAAAAAAATGAAATAAAATACTAATAGTTACAATTTTTTTTAATTTAGTCGAGCGCAGCGGAAAGTCTCTGAAGCCTGAGACTGAAATCTTAAATGAATTACCAAGTGACAGCACTGATAGAGCTCTTCAAATTGCGACTATGATTCTCGAATCTGCAGCATCGTTCCTCAAGAGTCACAGTCTGAAGATCAACATGCCTGAAGGCTCGGTATCCCGCGCTTTGGACGAAGGTACGAATAATTTATACTCAAAATATTTTACAATTTTTTTTTTGTAAGCTAGTAAAAAATTGTATGGAACTAAAAGGATTATATAAAATTAAAATTCATTCAGAAGGATACTCTTACTTTCGTAATTTAGGTCCCGCGTAATTGACGTCACAGCAGGCTATCAAGATGATGACGCCTCTACTTTCACCGCGAGATTTTTTTTATTAAGCCTTTCCGCTAAAAAAACTTTCTTTAATCGAATTTTTTGAATGACTACACTACTATTCAGTCGAATGAATGAATGGAAGCGCTGACGTCCGCGTTTAAATTTTTCTACCTCTCTACATAATAAATGACCTCTGAATAATCACGGCAGCTAATTAAAACGAATTACCCACAGGCCGCGCCAAATTAAAGAAGGTGATCCTCCCTCTGATCGCCGCCGCCGGCATCAAGATCTTCGCCCTAGTGCCGATCCTCCTGGGAGGTCTGGCGCTGCTCGTGGTCAAGGCCCTCTTCGTCGGCAAGATCGCCCTTCTGATCGCCGGTATCCTGGCCTTCCAGCGCCTCTTCAGCGGCGGCTCGGTCGGCTCCATCGGCAGCGGCTTCGGCGGCAACATCTTCGGCAAGAATCCCCAGGGATCGTGGTACGACAGCAACCAGGGCTGGAGCGCCGGCTCCGCGACCGGCCAAAGCCAAGGATACTACAGGAGCTTCGGTGATAAGGCCGATAGCAACCAGCTCGCCTACGCTGCCCACGCCCCGAGCACCAATGAGGCCAACTGAATAGTTCTTTCGCTAACCTGACTATTTTCGACGTACGGTTTCAATAGAACTAAAAGCTGGTTAAAATAGTCATTTTAACGAAACATCTTTGTTCTATTCTTTGAGGCGTTTATAAAAAAGAAGCTTTTTTTTCTTAAAAAAGCATCAATTTTTTTAGTAATGTGTGCGAGAGTAATTTCCACTTATTTTCTATACAAAGCATGAAGAGATATGAAGATCGCGATCATAATCAAAATGGAGTATGTACGAGCACTCGAAATATTTGAGAGCAGGATGTAAAGAAAATCATGTTTGTTTAAAATTTTGCTGTTAAATATTGCGCGATTCAATGTTTTATTATCACCAGTACCCACCGTGACTGTTTTAGTTGTAGTATTTATTATTTATGTTTTGTGAATAATTCATTTCGTCTATTAACTAAATTATTGCAAATGTGGCATTATTAATAAAATATTTTGATAAATAACATTTATTGAATTTTTATTTACATCTTTTAGTTTTACAATTTACTACTTATAACAACATTGTGCATATATCTATTTAACAAAAATAACAAAAGGTATTTATATAATTTGTACTACGTAACATTCACAGAAAAATTAATTAATCGATAAAAAATAAATGAATGTGAAAATTAGAATAATAAAATACAACTAATATCGACATTTAGCGTTTCGCATATGGTAGCTTAAGTCAAATAATGGCCACCTAAGTTTGTAGATTGTCTACCATTCATAATTTTATTCATTTGCTCTCATGAATTTAATTTGTACACATGTCTCTAATAATTCTGCCGTTTCTGTAGAAAAGTCATCTTTAAAATTATTGATAGATTGATTTATACATGAAGTTATGTTTTTAATCGTTTCATTAGAAATTGGTAATGGTATTGGTATAGGAGAATTATTATTTTTGAGAAAATTAGGAATAGTAGATTCCAAACTGGTTAAAAATTCTTTTTTATTATTTTGAAAATGCGTTATCGGTTTATCGGGCACTTCAGAACTAATAGTTTCTAGTGCCTTGAGATCATTGCTAACTTTTTCTAACTTTTCGTTCCATCGATTTTTAGTAACCAGGGAGTAGTTTAAAAACTCAAAAAAATTTTTGAAAGGTATTGAACTACTATATATAAGTTTCAGATACATTTCATTGACATTATTTTCATATAAACCATGTATTCGCCAACGAACATAAGGATTCTTCATCTTTCTAAAATGCTCTTTTAACTCTGTCCAGTTTTTTATTACAATATAAACAAGATCCAATTCAAAAAGCCATATATCTACTTTGTTTTCTTCAGAAAGGCTTTTAAGAATTTGTTCCTCTAAAGAAGTAGAAATTGTTCGTCCTTTATGCGATTTAAACCACATATAAGTTTCTTTTAAGAGAAATTCAACATCGCGAGAGATGTACTCATGTGTACCTTCGAGTATTGCTCTTACAGGTTCGTATATGTGCTTATTTATTATAATGTTTGATTCTGTTTTCAGATCTAAATGTTTTTTTATTTTCAACAAATCAGAAAGAGTTGATTCGATAATACTATCTTTCATTTCGGTAACTTCATAACCAAAGCCTACAAAACGATCTATATTTAGTCCGTCCATTTGCATTTGATTTCTCACCTCAATTAGAAAATCTTCCGATTTTACTTCAATGAAGCGGTAAAAACGACTGCAAATTTTGTCATTACTAAAATACATTATGATCAACGACAAGAAGGTTTTTTCATTGGCACTGAGGTGTTTGTTTAAAATGATAGAAAAATTATTCTTTACATCCCATATTAAGTTATTCATAAAATCTGGACTACTTTTAAGTTTCCAAATACATTTTTTTTGTGATTCAAGCATTTCCTTAGTAATAAAATCGCCAGCATTTACGATATTGTAAAATATCTCGAGCTCTTCAATCAATAATTGGTCTTCAGAAGGTGTTAATACTAAAATAATAACATTATTTATAGAAATAGTTTGAAACTATGTAATATTTGACATCATTAGAGGAGTACCTTCGGCTGATATCCGTTGCTCATGTGCATTTTCTGCGTTTTCTACATTGTTATTCAATTTTTCTGCTGATTCCAGTCCAGCATCAACTTCAGATGTTTCTTTACTTATAAGTTTAGTAATTTCACTTTTAGAGTCTTTAGAGTCTTTAGAGTCTATTTGAACTTCTAAGAAATGAATTAAACCATAATTATATTTAGAAATTATTACATTAATTAAAAGTATTATGTTTATATACCTTTAGGACATTCCATTTGGTGTTCAATCAAAATATGTTTTATAAGCAACTTTAATTTCGTTTTGAATGGTCTACCACATATATTACATACTTGGCACTCTACTTTACTATTATTCTCTTCAATTAGTGTTAATGTGGAGTAGTTTTTAATTAAATACTCTCGAATTGGTTGGTAGAAAATAAAATAATACTTGATTATTCTTTCTAAAATCTTTTCTCGTTTGGATTTATATTCTCTATCTTTATTAAAATCGCTCACTAATAAATCAAATTCTTTACGTCGCTCAGTGTTATCAAATTTAATCGATTTATTCGGTATCGTCTCATATTCTTCATCGTCAGTTGATTTTCTTTTCGGTTGTTTATTACCTAAAAATAAATAATTTATAATATACATTTTAATGAGAGAAAAAGTGGAAAAGAAAACCGCAATTTCATTGACCTAAAGTGAACTTCAAAATAATGCGGACTACCTTAGTAGTAAAACTAAATGTAATACCTACGGCTTCTCCAGCTAACGACTTAACTTCTGTATAAGTTTTGATATTAACAATATCATTAAATGATATAATAGAATTGTGAAAGATGTAACTTCATATTCAGTTAACAACGTCTAGTTACCAATTCAACTTTTGAAATAATTATTTTGTTCTCTGTAGAGTAATCAAAAGTATGTTGTTTTCTATGCAGACGGTCGGTAATATTGGAATTGCATCTTTCGGGAAGTATGCTTCGCGAATTATTGAACAAGACCTAATTCGATAATGCTATTGTCTACTTATAGTAGAATATAAATTAAAAACAGTGATCTATTTACTAGTTTACCTTGTGAAGAGGATGGGTTAGAATTTGAAGATGAGTCAGCATTTGCTGTTGAGGTACTTGCAATAGGTGCTGTTGAAGAAGACGGAGTATGTACAACATCCTTTTTTGTTCTAGAAGCTGATGCTTCTTGCATGATAATTTGTCCTATCACCTGTGAAAAAATTATGAAAATTGGATGAAATAAAACATCTAAAAACTATCGATAGAAGTATTGCTACCAGCTGACGTAGGCCAGATGTGTTATTTCGAGATACTGATTCGACGCATGATAACTTAATGATAACTGAGTAATAATTCATTGCAAAAATATTATAAATCATTTTAAACATTTTAGTAATATAAAATAATTTTCTACTATTCTGAACACTTACATTTGCAAGATTGTTTATTAATACGCGGTCGTATAAGAGGTTTTTTTATGAAAAACTTTTAACACGGATTCATTTTGGAAGTGGTGAAATTTTTTACAGGAAGGTATTATCTATCAAAGATATTGAATTACCGCAAATCACTTTAATATTTTCATATTTCACACAAATACTATGGCTTTGACTATTATTTAATCAACCACTTCTTTTAATCACTTCCTTTTTTTTTGCCGCGACTGATTCCTTTGCCACTGAAGTGTCCGACTTGGGCTTAAAGCGTAATAAACGTAATAATACGTAAATTACTCCCAAAAGCGCGAAGCTCTTGAATCTCGGTACGCGAATATAATAAATATAATAGGATTTTCAAGAATACTGAATACGGTCGAGTCGAAGAATACAGTCGACAGTCCAGCTCGATCTACCTTCACGCACAATTTTACTGAGTATAAGTTTCGAATATAAATAAAGAAAATATATTATTGAAAGGAAATATTATTGCAATTTCAAATTTACTGAATTTTAACTATAGATTGCGTTCGCGGAACATCGTGTGACGCGACACCACATCTAAATTGAATGACGCAGTCTATGAAAAGCAGCACTTGGAATTTCCCGAAGAAAAAGAACATCTCGGAATATTCAAATGAAAACTTGTAGCGTCTAATTCTTGAGCCAGTAATATCAATAATTTCGCTATATATTGCATAAATAATTATTACGTGCTTATATACGAATAAGAATAAGTAAAGAAATAACTTAAACTGCGCACGAAATTATTCGTCATCGTAAGTGTTAGTCATCCGCAGATAAAATGGTTAACAAGGTAATTCGATCGACCGCGAAACTTCAGCAAATTATTATGAATATTTTGTTTAATATATTAAAATAAAAACCCTTACTTTTTGTACTGTAGTTTATTGAATTTCGCTATAGATAAATCTTATCTTGGAGATTTTCGTGGGCGTGGTGAAGAATGTAACTGCAATTTATTTATAGCTATAGCTGCAAAGACACTGTATTAATGCACGTAACTTCAAATTTTTCATTTATTGCTATCACGTTCATGTCACTTAATTTAAATGAAAATATTAATCAAAGAAAAAGATGGAAAGAAAATTGCTTAGTTAGAGTACGTATATAGTAGAAATACAAGTACAGTGGCTTTATTCCTACTGCCACTAGAGTGATGGAATCGGTAAGTGGTGGGAGTCGCGGAAAGATAAAATAAGAAGTATGATTATAAGCAGGAGTCATCACCGGTACGCCATCTGGATTGTTCTTGAGATGTAAACTTCTAATTTTTTTCTCTAACTTTTTTCTATTTTTATAAAGTTACTATAAACTTTATCCAAGTAGACTGAAATTCTTTGTCAGCGGTGGAACGATAGTTGCCGAGGCAAAAACTGATAAAATAGCTTGCAGTTTTCTCACGTCATACAGGAAGTATGACTAAAAATTACTATACTGGGTGTTTGAAGTTTTTCGGACCCCGGTATGTTGAAAAGAAAGAACTTAAGTAGGATGGTGGCATTAATATTGACAATGATCTGTCAAAAATGAGTTTAAGATATTTGTATTTTTCTTTTCTTTTTATTTAAATTACAGAAATGTGGATGACATATTTGAATACAAAAAAATCGTAAACGTTAAAATAGTGTATTACAAAATTAATATTTAAACATGGGAAAAATCACTGCAGTATTGAATGTAATTCAATTCAATTTGTAGGCATGTCTCTAAGTCATCTGCAGAAATTTTATCTTCAAAAGTATTGATAGAATTATCTATGTATGAAGCAATTTCTTCAACTTTTCTGTTAGAAATTAGTATTGGTGTAAGATTGGTGGCAGAATTAATATTCATACGGATCTTCGCTTGAATAGCGAGTAACGATTTTATTAAAATATTTTCTGCATGCTTTCCGTTTCGAGCCTCGAATCCAATACAACCTACACATTTGTGCATTTCAAATCCGACATTTTCCATTTGATTTAGTATATCAATAAAAAAATCTTCCGATTTTATTTCAATTAAGCGATAAAAGTTACTGTAAATTTTGCCTTTAGTAAAATATGATATTACTAATGACAAAAATTTTTTTTTATGGACACTGACATGTTCGTTTACGATTACAGTAAAATATGCCTTATTTGAATTCTTTTTTAAATTAGATATAA
Source organism: Eurytoma adleriae (assembly GCA_900480045.1). Taxonomy (NCBI): domain Eukaryota; kingdom Metazoa; phylum Arthropoda; class Insecta; order Hymenoptera; family Eurytomidae; genus Eurytoma; species Eurytoma adleriae. The sequence continues at coordinate 67,058 of UXGC01000165.1, read as the reverse complement.
TTGCAAAGCTTATTTGTTTAAGTTGATTCATGAGATTTGGCTGGGAAAGAATTATTTCCTTGCCAATGCAAGGATAAAGAATCAACTTTTTCAAAAAATCTTGCATCTCATTAGAGACGTTATTTTCGTTAGGTATTTGCTCTAAAAAGAGTATTACATTAGAGTATTTTTAAAAATTCAAAATTTTATATCATTTTATTAAACATTTACCTTCAGCTTTTGATGGTGTCAGTGTCTTATGTTTATTTTGTACATCGCCATTTGTTTCTTCTGCAGATTTCATTGTCGTGTCAGGTTCAGAATTATTTCCTTTATATGTATTGGTAATTAACTCATCATTTACGTTCAACTTATTTTGGCAGGTTTTATTTTCACTACCTACTTCGTTAATAACTAAAAATTGCGAATTGATTTTTTATGATGAATATTTAATGAAATACAAATAATCCTTAAAGTTTCATTTTTTTATATTCTTACCTCTGCGGTCTTCTATGGTCTCCATTTCTTTCGTAGATTTAATTGTAGGACCATTTTCAAGACTTCTTTTATTTGCAATTATAGTAGACTCGTTTTCTATATTCAATTCACTCGAGATGATTAATTTATTTTTAGATAATATTTAAATTATAATATTTAAAAAATTAAATTCTATTATATAAGGTTTATTTTAAAATTATTTTTTATATAACATTACCTGTAGGTAACATTGTTCCGTGTTTATTCACCATGTGTTTTAAATATACTGCTGGTTTAAAATTAATCTGTTGGAATGTGGTGTTACAGTATCTACATTTATAATACTGATCAGTACTGTTTTCATGACATACATACTTGCTTAAATATTCTTTAACAATTCTCGCGTAGTAGTCAGGATGTTTACTTTTTAGAATCTTAAGAACACATCTACAAACACTGCTATTTTTTGTATTTTCATTAAATTTCCTTATTAGATCTTCTAGTTTTGATTCAGTTTCCGAATTCATCTTAGATACCTTATTTGGTATAGGCGCGATTGTTACATCACCACTAACACATCTTTTTTCAGGCTGTCTGCAGCTATCATCTAGAAATGAAAAACCGTAATGTAAGTATATTATTATATTTTATATTACATAAAACGTTCTTATAGACCTCCACAGTGGTCTTTATAAACCTCCGTAGTGGGAGTAAAATCATATTTTTTATTACAAACGAAATTTTATATTATAGTATGAAGCGATTTACTATTCAGGCCTATATGAGTACATGCATGTTTTAATATTTTTACTAAGGATTTTTTTTCAGTATCAATTAGCGTAATACAATTTATTTGTAATAATTACTTTCAGTATATTTTATCAATTCATACCAGGAAAGTGTAATGAAAACAAAAATAATTTCTTACCTTTAAGAGAGACGATGTGAAACCCTATCATATGTTCAGCACATTTATACGTATCGGGGAACTTTTTAGGGCAAATGTAGCACGTGATTGATTCCTCAAAACCCATTTCCTCAAATAACATTGTAGTAAACTCTTTTCCAGATTTATTATTGAAATTTGTTTTTAATTCAGAAAGTATTTTCTTTCTTTCATCTTCGTTTTTTGTTCTTTTCAACTTTTTTTTTATTGTTATTGCTTTTTGCGTTCTACCTTGAGTAACGGACAAACTTTCTAAATTTGTAGATCTATCCACATTATTTGGTGACAAAGAGATTGTAGCAAATGATGTCGATGGACTCGACTGAATGCGATTATTACGTTTTTCAAGTATATCTAAAAAAACTCTTTGCAAGTCGTTTGTGGTTGACGATGTTGCAATTTGATCCATTATAAACTTCAATTCGATTTGGTAAGAAATAAAATTATTCGATTAAATAAAAACTGCTAAATGAAAAATTTATAGCGTCGATAGATATATATTGATAGCCGCATCTATCATAGATATTTCTATCAAGATTATTCCGGATTTGAATTAGTTTATTTTAGTATAAAGTTTTTAATAAAAAATACAGTTCATAATAACTTCACTCTGAAAATGAATTTAAATTGATAATCACATAATATTATGAAGCTAAATACTTACACAGATTTAGTTTATGTTTTGAGAAATTTATTCTGTAAATTTTTCAAATTAGTAAATTTTAATTGAGGTGCAGATATTTACATCTTCAAATCCGCTGGATACTGCGTCATCACAAGTCACTTTGTAACACTTTTTCTCGCAATTCCTGAAGACAGTTTAAGATTTCCTTTATTCTACCTTTTTACACAGTTACTGTAAACTTGAAACTTCTTCAATTAAACTGAAATCTTTTGACATCTGTGGATAGACGATTGTTCAGGAAATTAGCCAGCACATCTGAGCATAAATTTTGAACAAAAAAGTCGTTACATAACTTAAAGCAGTTGAACAATTTAAAGAATTATCTCTTACTCGTCGCTCACCTTACCAACGAAGTATGGCTACTGCTTTGCTACGTAGGAGTATAGTCGAGTACTAACAACATATATAATAATCTACTTTGATAAAAAAGAATAATCATTATAATACTATAATATTACACATTTGGCACGTTAAAAAATTGGCGTGTGAAGTATGCTGAATATTGCGTTATCACAAATCACTTTTAATTCAACACTTTCTACGCAATATCTGCATAGACTATTAGGATTTATTCAACATTTAACTCTTTATAAAGTTACTATAAAATTTATCCAAGCAGACTGAAATTCTTTGTCAGCGGCGGAACGTCCGAGGCAACTGACTAACGAGTCTGTACATAACCTCGAGGAAAAACTGATTAAATAGCAATCATTTTACGTCATGCAGGAAGAATATCTGAACTACTATACTGGGTGTTCAAATAGTGTATTACGAAATTAATATTTCATGATGGCAAAAATCACTGCTACATTGTATGCAATTCAATTCAATTTGTAAGCATATCTGTAAGTCATCTGTAGAATTAATTTTTTTCATAGATTTCATCGTGGTATCAGTTTCAGAAAAACTTGTATTCAACAAATGACCAGTATAAATAATATCTAAGTCTTAAAAAAATTGCATTGGTAGTTCTTGATTACGAATAAGTATGAGATTTGGGCCACTATTTTGCATTCTGCAGTGTCTCACGACGTTAATAGAAAATTAATTACTCCTTGCAAAAACGGAACAATACCTCTCGAGGCCACCGCTTTTCTTTACATACAATTCGGTCGCTTCTTACTCTTGTTAAACGAATTGTGTATTAATAAAATGTTGAAAATTGCTTATTCCTTTTTATTTTATTTGATTTTGAATATTTGAACATGGAAATTAACTTTTTATTTATAAACCCGCAGATAATTCCATACCATTTTAAATTTCTAGAATCAAAAAGTTTGTAAGAAATAACCATTGAGAACATTTTAAAGAAAGAAGAGTAAAAAAGTGTAATGGTATTCTCGGCGATTGAATAGGCAAACGACTCTTAAAGGCGGACACGCTCGAAAGTGAACCTCGATAAAAGGAAAAACGTCTGCGCGACATTTGTAATGCACCTGATCACTCCTCGCGCCTCATAAGAATACGGTGGCGGAATTAAAATTCCCGACGCAACCTGCTCTACGCGACTGTGACCGACTGTGCTTGCCAAATGGTTCATCGTTGCCTACCAGCCCCTCCCCTACACTCATTGAGACCATTTCTTCGGCTTTGGATATAAAAGAAAAAATGGCCAGTGGGCAAAACCAGTCGAAGGAAGTACAAGCTCGTCAAGCTGTCACGGTATCCGAAACTGGTGCACCATGAGGAACGCAAAAATCGTCCTTGGACAGCTGCTGTGCTGTTGCTTAGCAATGTCAGCATTGGCGAATCCTGTGCTCGAAGGGGCTGAAAGTGACGTCCACAGATTCGAGGCTAAATTGACTTCTGTAATGGACAGTTTGAATGAGAAAGATTCGATTGGCCTTTTTGGGAACATCATAACTCTTGAAAAAACGGAAGGTGTCGAAGAAAGAAGCGAAGGCGTCCAAGCGGAGACGGACCCACTACTAAGAAGAGTCGATGAATTTCTGAGAAGTCGGAAAATTCAAATTAGGTTCCCTAGTGACGGTTCATCAGCTGATTTCTTCGGCAGAGCTTTAGGACAAAAAGATGTGGACATTCAGCTGAAATCACTTACTCATGGTGCATCTGAACGTAAGTAATGTTTTCTAGATCAAAATATTATACAAAAATATGTTAAAGTGTTATGAAAAAAAAGATTTAATTCATTCGGTTTATTTATTACATCAATTTTCTCATTGAGAAATGGTATATCTACATTTTACTTTATAATCCACTAAGTCAATAAAAGCAGCCCCGTTACAAGTTAAATTCAAATTTTAGTACATCAAAGTTTATGTAATGTGTCTACAGGACAGTAACATACGTCTAATGATTAAATAGAGAAATATTATTACTGAAAATTAAATAATGAATATAATTTGATTTAGAGAAGCAGATTAACGTGGCTCATAGCTCAAGTTTTAAAATATAATAAAAACAAACAATGTTTATTCAAACGAACGCTCTTATTTATGTTCTATAAGTTAATTAACTAAATTAATTATATTCAAATGCATTGAGACTTTCTAGGCAGACTTTGTATTTTAAACTAAAACTTGTCTCAAAGCGCTGCCCTGATCCTTAACACTGAAATACTTCTGTTAATAATATAAAAGGTATTGGTTCAATAAAATATAGGTCATTCAAAAATTATTCTTCTTTGTTGTATTTTTTATAGCATTCAAACATACACACTAAGGCTGCACTGAACTACAATTATTCGAAAAATATTACATTAAATAAATGCATTTTTACTATCATTCACTCATAGCCTTATAAAATACTTTACTTTTAATGTTTGATGTTTTTTCTTGCATTATATAAGAAAAATTTGGATTTTTTTCAAATGAATCCTTTTTGTTTAAGTACAGTCTGATATGAAAAGAGAAAAATAGTATTTCTATCTATTGTGCCTTGCACGCACATGCTTTGATCCTTACTACGCTTAGTGGCAAAATGCAAACGAATCTCTGTCGCGGCATTATCTTATAGTAGTGCTTCGTTCATCCATACAACCAATCAGGTTGAAACAATTTTACCTGTTCCTTTCTCATTGGATGCTGCTGTTAACTAGGTCGAGTCCTCTCTACTTTTATCAGCTACTTTCTCCGAAATTCCTTTAGTTTTTCTCAAGATACTTGTGTCAATTTCTTTTAGGGGTTTTAATTATATATTGTAAATATAATATTATTATAATTTGTGTTGTATAACATTATAATAGAACAATAGTAAACAATTTAAAGAGTACAATGATGTTTCAGCACAAGTAGCAACTAATTTTTCTTATTGCATGGTTATTTAAAAAAAACATTGAAAAATAATTAAAATTTAATAAGGTAATTTTTGATAAACAAATACTAAATGCTTTAAAAATTATAAAAATTAATTTCTATTTTGGATTTATTATTAATTGTCATTTTATCGTGCATTAGTTAGGCTTTAAAATTATTTACAATTGTCATTTTACATTAATTTTAAATTCATGTTGCGATTTATTTTTTTAATTTTTAATCAGATTTAGATAACAAAATCATTAATTATTAACAGTTTAGTTGGTTGTTGAATAATTTTGAATGGACATTTCTCTGAGTTAAAATGTGAATTAAATAAACATTGCAATTCAGATAAAAGAAATGACAATTTTGTTTTCCAGCGAGACATCGCTAATTGTTTTCGCAATAAACATTTAAATAGTATTACTTCCGAAAGTAACCTTTTATCTCTATGATTTGTGAAACTCTAAGCAGTAAGTTGTGCTACTTTGTGACCCTAAAGTCGAGGGCAGTATCAGAGGAGGATGTACGGATGTACGTGGGAGAGAATATTTCGGGAATCTGGGACGAAATATCGAAAGTAGGAGGTGGTGAAAGAGTAGGGACCTTGAAAGAAAGTGCGCCTTAACTTTTTGAAGCGAAGTAGGCTTGAGGACAATTCATGTCGTTTCTTCTCTTTTTGGACTGAACCTCTTCTCTTCTTACACTGTTGACTAATTTAGTTTTATTTGTTAATAAAAGATATAGCCAAATATGATCTCCTTGCATTTAATTTTTTAATTGCGAATTAATGTTCCTATTAGAATTACTTTCACCTTTAAGGAAATTTGATTTACAATATTGTATTCTAAACTGTTTTAAAAAAGAATATAACTAAAGCTAATGAAAAATATGTTCTACTGTTACAGCTAGAACCAAGTTGAAACGCATAGTACTGCCAATCCTGTTGGCGCTCAAATTGAAAGCAGCCATCGTCTTGCCCATCGTCATCACCTTAATTGGCCTGATCGGTATTAAGGGTCTAGGTGCCGGTGTACTGGCTCTCCTACTCTCTGGTGCAGTTGCCCTCAAGGCCTTATTAACACCGCCACCTGCGTCTTACCCAGCTCGCGTAAGTTACGCCAAGCCCTACGAGATTCACCATGATCACTGGCACCGATCGCAGGAGGAGGTCCCCGTTAATCAGCCCTACCGAGCCTGGACTCCCGAAATCGGCTTCGATCCACAGTTCAGCCCCTATCAGGAGATTCCTTAGACGGTCTTTCTCATGGACCGGATTAAAAATGGTCCTGCGACGATTGTTTCCATGGGAGAGATTGATTCAAGTGAATGGTCACACTGCCAAAATGGTTTGAGTTCAAATACATTTAAGTAGGAGTTGAGTGGATTTAAATTGCATCAGTTGCGATGTAATTTAATGCAGTTCATGTTCAAGTAACTCTATTTAAACATTTTGAGTTCAGACTGTGAGCCGTTTCATAAAAAATTCTCATCTCATTTCTCACTGTACTCTTATTTATTATTTATTGCTTACTGTTAATAAAAATGATTTTTTATAAAATAAGTTTATTTATTTCTATAAAGACGCCTTTTAACGAGTTCAATTAATATGGTACTATTTAATTTTTATTCCAAATGCAACTGGGGAGCTTACTTATGAACTCGGAAGTAATCGTATCCCCGAACTGTTTATACATACCGAACGGTATTTCGCGAGTTTCTGATCCGTGATTGTCTGGCGCGCACAAGCACACATAACGAAAATGCGTTACACATTTTCGCGGAGCGTGAATCGTCTGCATAATCCATATAGCTATCCTCCGTGCGACCGATTACGCGAACCTCTGCGTTCGACGTCGAATTAATGGAAGGAAGATGCGCGCTCATGAGCGCTGAGAGATGCAGAAAAAGAGAGATGGAGATGCTGGTGACCCAGTTGCAGGTGAGTAATGGCTCCTGCGGGGAAGAGGGTCAAGCGAAAATACCGATATTGAACCGATGCGTGTGAATGATTACCGTTTGAGGATTAAACTTCTCTTCAATGATTCGGCGAAGTGAAAAATATTGGTTCATTTGTCACGTGTCAAGCGTTTCATTATTTGAGTTATTCTCAAAGATTATGTTTAAAATATTTTGACTTTGTAATATGTTGCACATTTTTCGATAAATAGAGTGCAGTCGTTCGTTTGAACTCGTAATTCGAAATTAGGTTTAAGGGGCTATCAACCCCCTAAATTTAATTACGCGAATATTGCGTAACTAATTCGAATAAGTGTATGTATATGCACTGCAAAATAAATGAATATTCACTAATTAAATAATAAAATTAAACTTATTACTTATTATGCAGAGAGAACATGTTAGTTTTCAGTTTTGTTCAACAAAATTTGACTTGTTTTTAAAAAATTCGTCTTTCAATAATCGTGTTATTAAAAATTAGAGATCTTAATTATTAGGAACTATATATACAAGCTATAGAAGTAATATCTCCCTTTAATTGTTTGTGTTTAGGAGTAAATATCTCAAAGTCAACATTATTTGTCGAATTCCGCCTCTTTGACTACACCCATTTGCCAGAAAAAGCTGGACACTATTGTCTTTCAAAAAGTACTTTTGTTCTGTTAGAAAAGCAAATTAGAAAAGCGTCGAACAAGCGAAAATATTGTCATAAACAAAAGTGTAAATCTTAAAGACGTTATTCTCTCAACACTTTCCACCGAAAGGGGGAAAAACGTTAGGAAAAGAGGAAAAGGCGCGTTTAAAAAGCCGCCGGCGGAGGGCAGCCTCACCGCTGGCAGGGAAAGGAACCGGATCGCAACAACAGGTGGAATGCGAAAAAAGGAGGGAAGAAACCATCCGCGTCCGAGGCTGGGGGCTCGGCCGGAATTGGGTAAGTGGGTCGGCGGCGCCACGTGGGGAGGCGAGCGCCGCCATTGGCCTTGGCCCTGGCCGGCCGCTCCCTTCCCACCGCCACGTGGCAAGGGGGTTAGTGGGTCGTCAGCTATAGCGGGTGAACGGCGTGACCCCAAAGCGGCCGCGCGGTGGGAGGCCCTAACGGTATCGGTTGTGAATGCGGGACGCAGCCAAGAGCCGTGGTGGGAGGACAGCCGGCTATATTACGCCGGGCATACCAAGGCGAAGGCTGACACTCGGCCGATCGCCGCTCGAACCTCGCCGCGGTGAAAGAGGCTGTTTACTCCGAGGCTGCGCGTGCAACTTTTGCAAAGTCAAACGGAACGCCGATATTTCTTTCCTTTTGCATGAAGTTTGCATTGAGATGACGGTTATTTTTTTCCCCTCTGGAATTGCCGAGGCTTTTTTACGGTTGCCAGATGAAACGTACGGGCGCGTTACTGTCAAGTATATAAAAATGGTCGAAAAAGTTAAAGGCAAATTTCGGTTAGCAATTATAGTTTGAGTAATGCAGCAATAATTTAAAGACCGTGATTCCGTTTTACATACCGATGGTTTCAAATAATAAAAACAGTAACTTCTATGTAGGTGCGATAATAATTAACTTTGTACTGATTAAGATCGATAAAGTACCCTTCAACAAAATACGCAAATGAGGGAAAATCGACTAAATGAGTGACTCCTATGCTTATATGCAACTTTTATTTCCAACCATGGATACATGATTGTAATGAATTTTGATTCATTACAATCATGTATGATTTTGTTCTAAATCAAGCAATTTTATAAACGTTTAAATTATTGAAAAATCTTGATCCTCTTACGCTGCAGCAGCTTTTATGCATTATGCATCACGCAAACATACATTTCATTTTGTTTTTAAATTTTTGTACTACTGAAGTTTTCAATAAACAATTATTCTATTCCAGTCTATCGAATTCGAACATTGAGAGCAGTCATTTCAATTAAGATTTGAATTTCTTCAAAATTCAGAAAAGCCTTTTAATTTTCTAATGATATTTAGGTGTTAAGAAGAACATGAGATCGAGAGTTAAGTTGATTGAAAAAAGAAGTTCTTTGATAATTAGCTTCTTCTAAAACACAAATTATTTTTAAAGTACGTTTTGGTTTTATAATTTTGCGTGATATTTAGTTTTGATTAAATTAAGTTATCAATTGACAATCATATTGTATTCATTAATGGTAATGTTTATAATACAAATGCAAATATTTTTAAGTTCTTTTGCACAAGATGTATTAAAATTGGATTGATTAGCAAATCACGATATCTGGAGCACATTTATGCATTGATGGTCTGATCGATATTCAATGAGTTGCGTATATTTTAAAGAGAAAGGAAATATCATGACAGATCAATGGTAAATACTTCACGTGAAAGCAGTCGACGTTTAAATCCTGGTACCATGCAACCCCGTATGCACAGGTGCGCAAATGGTTGTCTACCGCTAAGCGCTGACTTGAACACTATCCATGAAGAACGATGTTATGTATCGCATCAAAATTTATCGTTTTATCGAGGTTACTTTATCAAATTAGTTTTTTCGATAGAAATAAAACGTCACGATTATAGAAGTAAGATCTAATTGATAAGTTATTGATACCATATCTTGAAATCGTAGTATTTCGAAATACTTAACAGATAAGACAGAGATAATGTTGGTAAGTGTAGCGACGTATAATATAATATCTTTATCAATAATAAGAAAATACACATTTTCAATGGCAAATGCAAGTTCGCTTTGAAGTGCAAGTGAAATTCAAATTGCAACTCAAAAATCTAAAGACAAAGGAAAAAAAATTGAAAATCTGGATCTGCCTAATGGGTGCCCCATTCGCGACATAAAGAACATTTCAAATGGAACTTTCATATTTCGGAAAAAAAGCAGGATAAATTGCTATCTTACCGCAGCGTGATGATAGTCAACTCGCTAAGTCGAGCATCACATTCAATTTGCGAATCCCATCGCACGTTCCTCGCGGCGCGGGCCGCCGCGACGTGCAATCACGTATAAAGCGCCGGGCGCACTTTCACGCCGTTTCAATGTGAAAAGAGACGGACACGTTCGAGAGACAATGGGCGGCCCGAGACTGTAGGGGCGCGTTCGAGCGCGAAAATCGACGGCGCTGCATCCGCTAAAACCGTGGCGCAGCCTGATTAAAAGTAGGTCCTCGCCTTTTTGCCCCGGGAATCGCCCCGCGAGGATAGGCGAATTTTTAAGCCGGCGGCTGGAAAAAATCCCCGATTGTCCGGCGTCCGAGGGCCGTTTTTTTCAATGCCGTACACCGATAGAGAGTGAAAGTCAGGTAGACGATGTTGTCGCGGAATCAATGAGCCGTGCGCAAACGACTTGGCGCACAAAATTAGGCCGAGCTTTTTGCTGCGTTCGCCGAAAAAATTTTAAATGGCTACTTCGCGATGTACGATAGTGCAACATCATTTTCATGCTTGGATGTGGAATATTGTAATTTACTTAAACTCACGTTGTTCTGGGTAAAAACTGTTGTATGCCTGCCTATAAATCTGATACTCTGTAATGCGATTGTAACAAGAAACGAACCGCGAATGCACTTTGGAGCATAGTGAGAAATTTCAAGATCAAGGCCGCAAACTGCATGCCACAACAACTATACTTTTTATATTGCGAATAGTATAGATTGAGAAGAAATTAGCGAGAAATTGTTGAAAGATAAAATATATAAATGTTTTTGCAAAAATGTATGTTCTTGTTATAAAGAGTCTAATCCTGCTTATTTTCTAACATAAAATAAAAAAAGAAAATTATAATGACACGAATGTTTTACGAATTTATATTTATTATAATAGTCTTCGATTATTTATTTTTTAAGAATTCCGTTGATATAATTAGTAAGCTGTATGTTAAAAATAAAAGTAAATACAAAAATGTAGCAGCTAAGTATTGAAAATACGACTAAAAACTTCCATATAATTATAATAATTACAAGAGCACATGTGCAATCGATTTCACGCAAATGATTAAAAATGAATAAATAAAAGCAGATGTGATACTTAAATTATAGCGTTTAAGTCACTCTTGTATACGAGCTATTTATTAGATGAAAACAACTCTTCTTTTAGTAGTAGCTACCAATAAGGTCCAATGTAATTGATTTTCTCTACTTACACTAAATGTACAATTTCACTGAGCAGATTTTAGACGTTGGTGGAAAAGGTAGAAATCTTGAATAATTTATTTATTTTACATGTAGTACATTAATACGATTATTTATTATTAAATCTAATTACAGTTCATTTTAATAGTTATCTGTAATAAAGCTATAAATCTTCGTCGTAGAAAGTGGACATTTCTTTAATATTTTTGCTTAACCTATATTTCAATCGCAAATAACTAAAAAGTACACTCCTTTCATATTAGATTAATAACATCTAGCGCAATCGGTTAAACCTTGTTTATTTTTTATATCAAACTTTCATTCATTTAATGGATTGTATCCACGGGCGATTGCGATAATGCTTTAATTAAAACTATTTTTTCTTATCGAGTAGTTTCTAAAAGAAATTTAGAAAAATGCATACAGCATCAATGCGTGTTCATCATAAATCTTCAATATTTATCGAATCGCATAAAAGTTTTCAACATTTATTGATTAAAACAGTAGAACGATTGAACCTACATGTACGTGTAAGGATCGGTATCTAAAACAGGAATTACGCATTCATTATCGTAAATGCACATTAGTAGTATCTTGGTTTGATAAGAACAAGTGTATATACATGAGGTAAGAATTGTAACGTAATTAGTTACGATGTGCAATCTCTAGGATAAACAAATGATCAAAAACACTTGGTTTTTTTTCAAAAAGTTTTATACTTACGTAATAATATTAAATGAAACATTGCATATGTTTCAATTGTTTAAACAAGTACAAAGTAGTCGCACTGCAACTAAAATACTTTCCTTTCACGTGGAAGGAATTTCTGAAAAATTCCAACAATTTTCCGCGAAGCGGCGCTTGAAAAATGTAGCGCTCCAGCTGCCAGTAACTCATCGCCCGGCTTATCCCATCCGTCGAAGATATGCGGCACTTGGGCGGGCAGTGAAACGCTCGTAAACGCATAAAAGAGCGAAAAATCCGGAAAACGCGCGCCTCCATCATAGGTTGAGTCTTCACTCGCAAGAAGAAAGTCCTTCTTTCCCCGGGCAAAGGAGACCAGCTCAGACAATCGCTCGCGCGCTATTCTCCCCCCGCAGCCGGGCTCGCCCGAGTTTTTGTAAATTTGACTGAGATTCGAATTCTCCGCTCTATTTGACGCGGCTGCTCCAGCCGGTGCTCGCGGCTCCCTTCTCTAGGCTGCCGATTGCAGCGGGGCGTCGGCAAGAAGCGCGAGGAGAGCGTGTGCACGCGCGCGACAGGGAGGCAAAAAGGAAAAAGGACTACCGAGGCACCGGCAGCCCGGACCCCCCTCGTATATATACCGCGACTCCTGGATACTGCGATTCAGTGTCTTTTCGTTCCTGCCGCGGTCCGGGCGGTTTTCCCCTATCCCCAGCCGCGCTTTTTTTGTTCGCCGACGACGATGGAACGGAGACTCGTGACGAAGATTCTGATCGTGCAAATTTTTATGCTGCTGAGTGGAGCCGACGCGGAGATCAATCAGAGGACCAGTGCCCAGGCGATCGAGCATGAGGCTTCGGGGCCCACATACTCGCCGATCGAAAATTGGAAGAAGGACTGCAGCAAGGCCTACAGTTCCACGTGCCTGAAGCTCGATGTTGTCTCTTTTGTTGATCGGCTGTCGGAACAGGATGATCTTGGTGTGTAGAGATATTTAATTGTAATCGAGATTTTAAAGCTAATCTATCAACCAAGTCATTTTATTCAAAAGTACCTGTATTTATTCGAAAATTAAATTTTTTTTATTAATGGGTTATAGAATTCAACGTAGAAAAAAATATATTTAAAATTAATTTAAATATTTAAGATTAATTGTTAAAATCAATCATCAGAATCACGTGTAGCTATTTTTCAAAGTATACGCAATAAATTCTACGTAGTTTTCCTCGTAAATATAATTAGTTTATTGGGTTTGCAGGAATACTTCCTGGAGTATCAGTGATAAAGCAGAACAACTCGGCGACAGTCTCGTCGTCGGATGTTGTAGCCAATCTCGCTCGAGATTTTCCCAATGACGTCGATAAGCGCATGGATGCCTACTTAATGCACAAAATTGGAACGTACCTAAACAGCCATGCCATTTCGATCAAGCTGTTCGATCCACGGACGTTCGAGGCGACCAGAAGCTTCAATGAGGCGTCACTGGAACAATTAGGACTTGGCGAGCATCATAAAAATATAGGAGAATCTGGTTAGTGATCTTCTATTCTTTATTTAAAATTACTGCTTAAATTGATAACCTTCATAATTTTTGTATTCAATTAAACGACATAGTACTTTTTAATTTCACTTTTATTATGAATCGTTAATAAGATTGCAATATTTTGGTATCAGATTTTTCAAAGAAATTAATTTATTAATCTATTTATACATACCTTTCAAAGTTTTAATTTATAGAATGCTAAATATTATCAGTTTATTTTTCTTTTTCCTTTAAAGTTAATGTTTTTCAACAAGAAAATGTTTGAACATTGAAACAAAGTGTACTCTAAATAATTTTAGCGGTGGGCAAATTATACGTCGGAAGTAGTTTGCTGTGAATCTGGAGCACTCGACTTTAAGATGGAGAAGAATGTTTTTAAAAAATTCCAGGCCGTTATTTTATTGAGAAAGTCATGATCATCGTTAAAAGATTTAAAGTCTGTAAAACAAAAAGCATACAATAGCCATGAAACAGCAGAAACAATCGGTCAAAAAATGCTATAAAACCATTTCTCCGCGTTAAGTCGTTTTTGCCTTGCTTTCGCTGGCATTCCAATTTCTGAATTGCGACATATAAAATTTTAGATCAAATAATTTTTTAAACGTAGTTTCTATGCCTGCATAAAAAAGGAACGCGTTAAAAAAGTGTAAATACGTTCCACTTAATTGACAACATGCATTTGAACGAGAGAAAAAGTTTTAATGGTCTGTGACGCTTTACTGAGCTTCCAATCTTTCCAAGTCTTAATTCTGATCCGTGCATCCTTTTTTCTACTTAACGCACCAGTTAAGGCCTAATTAAGGCATTAAAGTTACGACAGCACTGCTATTATCCTGAAATTCGCATTCTTCCTCATAATGTGCTATAATAAACTTCCATTATTATCAGCAATAATTATTATAATAAAAAATTAATTCAAAAGTACTCGCTTCGTTTCTATTCCGCGCAGATTAAACAACTTTCTTTAATCACCACTGTTTCAGCTCGAAAGAAGGACAAGGGTGGAATGGGCGCGCTCATGGCCGGCCTGATGATGATGAAGGGTACCCTTGGAGCCCTGGGTTTCGGCGCGCTGGCCATGCTGGCGGGCAAAGCTCTGATGACGGGCCTGATGGCTCTGATGCTCTCGGCGATCGTGGGCCTGAAGTCGCTGGCCAGCGGCGGCGACAAGAAGACGACATACGAGATCGTCAGCAAGCCGGTATACTCGACCTCGCACAGTCACAGCTCGGAGGAGCACCACGCCGGCCACGGCGGCTACTCCGGTTACGGTCGCTCCCTGGATCTCACCTCGGAAATCGTCCACGACGCCCTGAAGAAGTACGGCAACGTACACGACAGACGCACGATTCAGGCACTCTGAGGAGCGTCGTGTTCGCTTCCGCTCTTGCCATTTTTTCTCTCATCCTCTCTTTGTCACGAGTCTTTGTTCTTTCTTCGTGTCACTCTCGTTGTTTCTTAGGTGAACTTGACTTTGCTTTTTCCTGATCTGAGCTCGACTACTTTGCGGTCTTGCGTTGGGCATCCCAGGCTCTTTTTTTGCTGGCCTAAAATTTAACGCTGAGCTATTCAATTACATTTTTGAGATGTGAAAATTAACACTCACCATCAGCCTAAAGGTTAAAATTTACAATTACTCACGGTTCAAAAAATGATCATAACATTAACACATAAACTCTTTCCTTAGCACACAAAAGATACGTCAAGAGCTATCGTAAGTAACGACATAGGATTTATAGCAACAAAAATTACATTTGTTAAAGTTATTTTGAACCGTGCAGCCGTGAAAACTAGATTCCACTCGAATGAAAATTCGTCCGCTACCTTTCTCTTTCTTCCTTTACTTTTCTCCTCTCTTCAGCGCGGTACGTGAGTTTATCCTCCTCGTGGCGGTCCCTCATTCCTCCGGGGCAATCGCCAATCTCAATCACTCCCTCGCCTCTTCCGCTCCCGCCTCTCGCCCATTCTCCATTCTACTCGCAGTTCGTCATTGTCGGGAGTACTGTAAAACGCGACGGCGCCGATGACCGTTATGAGCGCACCGGCGCGGTGCTGCAGTCGCGCGAAGGTATTTATTGCTAATTACGCGTGCAGCTGATACTGGCTGCTACGCGAGGCTCCAATGAGATCCACGGTACGCGGTCTACCGCGATGTAACATAATTCTTCGATGGTTAAATTTTTGTTTTGTATGTATTTATATGTATGTTGTAAAAAAACATTTGAAAGATTTTAATAAAAACATTAAATATCTACCCCGCATTATTTCCTTATCATGCCTATCGTATTCGTTTTATGATGCATTTCAATTTATAATTCGGTAGGTACAACAAGTTTTAATTTTGCCTACAATGCAACTCTTTGACCTTGTTAAACTGTTGTTATAATATCGTTATTAATAAACGTAATGCTCAGCAGCAAACTTGTATTTAAGCACACAAAAGCAGACTTCGCAATAATGAACAATATATCCTATATAAGAAAATATTGTACTTATCTTTCATAAATAATTCTTATCTCTGGAAAAGTTTGCTAATATTGTTAAATTGTAAAATTGCAAGCGTACATTGACAGAACAAATGTTGAGCAGCAAATCAAAATACACCATTTTTTTTCAAAACAGTACAATTCTATGATTAAACTTTAACTTAAATATGTTGTAGTTATTGTAAATATTCATATTTTTATAAAGAATCATTTGTACTACCGTAAGAATTTGAACATATTAAGTTAGACTACACCTCATTTTTGACCTTAATTGAAAATAAATAATTAAATGGAAAGCAATTTATTTCTGACCTGTTTTACTTCTTCTCGATAAATCAACAAATTGAGAAAAATTGAAATCAACTCATAATTTTAAACAGCATTTCCATACTGCAAATTTATTCTTTACGTACTGAAATATGTTCAAAAACCTCTACTACTAGAGGTCGTTACTTAATTAATAATATTTTCGAAATAATCTATTTTCAAAAACTGAAATACAGAGTACTTGTAACATTAACAATAACATTAACTAATACTTTATTTTCCTATTATATTTATTTATTGCACCAATCTTACATTTTCTGTAAAACGGATGCGATCTTCTTCAATTTTTAAAGATTTAACCGGTATAGCAAAAGTGGGATTCGAGGTACAATGCAGTTCCGACTATCGTCCTAAAGACATAATAAAGCCTGGCGTTCGAACGACAAATCCGGTACGTCTTTACGGTAGCACGATTATTACGTTAGCTATTTTTTCACTCCTCCTCCGCCGGATAAACTCAATCGTGACAAGGTCGCCACAAAAATCCACAAAACGACACGAATCCTTTTGTATAAAAGCGCCCGGGAGCATCTTCGCTTCAGCCAGTTGGTCGTCGTCCGCAGTAGACGCACAGGGCAGTGCATCGAAATCAGTGAAGTGCATTAACCACGGAAACGTCATTCGCTCGCCGTGACACCCACATGTCAAGGTCAGCGCGGTGGGTGGGCCTGCTCCTGGTCGTCTGCGTCGCCCGGACGGCTGGGAATGCCATTCGCGAGGTGGAGGACCGGGAGGTCGAGAGGCCGATATTCGACTACCGACGGAACGGCGTCAAGATCAATGTGAAGATAGTCCCGTCGGCCAACGCGTCGACGACCTCCAGGAGCAGCGGAAGCGCGGACGATGGCTTCCCGCAGTTTCCGTTCAAGGAAATCGGCCACTGCGTCATTGAATTTTCCCTCACTTGCGTCCAAAAGCGGGTGGCGAGATTCTTGGACATCGTGGGCCACTTGAGGGAGATCACTCTGTTTGGGCAGAGTGTTAAACTCATAAAAGTGAAGGATCTGCCCAAGGAGAGGGTGGAAGAGAGGAGGATGATTGCTGGGCCTGGCGAGAGTATCGATAAGAGTATAGACGACTTTTTTGATACTTTCGCATTGAGGATCACCCTGCCGAGGTGGAAAGGGAACAAGAACCAGATCGATGTAATGATGGATGACACAGATGTTGTAGAAGGTTTGGCATGCATTTTTCAGATTTTTTTGCATTAAAATAATGTAAGGAAAGTTTTTTTAGTACCGGTTTTTTATTTATCTTATAGGAAGAGGAGGAAAAGGTGGTGGCGGTGGTAAAGGTGGAGGCAAGGGTGGCAAAGGAGGTGGCAAAGGAGGTGGATGCAAGAAAATGATGATGATGATGATGGTTGGATTAAAAATGAAGATGATGGGTAAGTCGTAATAACATATTTCTGCTACTTCCAAATCAAATATACTAAATTACAATTTTATTAACACCAAAATTCAATTATTTTATAATAGGCATGATCGGTATGGCTGCCATGAAGGGGATGATAATGGGAGGAATGTCGCTTATGATTTCCAAAATGATGATCCTTCAAAAATTGATGAGCATGAAAGGAGGACTACTCGGTGGTCTTGGAGGCGGAGGCGGCGGCGGCGGCGGTGGAGGTAATTAAATGTACCAATCATCGATCAAATATTTCTATCCATCATTTCTTCATTTTTTAATTTACGATCTATAGGTAATTACAAAGAAATAGTCCTGCTGACCAAAGCCGCTGGTGGTGGCGGTGGTGGAGGAGGCGGCGGCGGCGGCTCGGCACCGTCCGACAGCTACGGAGCTCCACCTCCAACCGGAGGTGGTGGTGGGGGTGGCTACGACTACTCGGGAGGCGGCGGCGGCGGAGGCGGTTGGGGTCGTAGCTTCGATCGTCGACCTATGCCATTCGTCAAGGAATACACTTACCACGAACTTGAACAAGAACCAGCAGTTATGATTGCTCAAGATAGTAAGTCCATCCACATTGACGAGTATTAAAAATAAAATCTATTTTTATTTAATAAAAGAATTTTTTAATAAATAAAATGTAACGTTAATCGCATATTAAACCGAGTAAAATTAGAAATAGCTAAGTAAGTAGATTCAGACGAATGTGGTAAGACGCTTATTTTAAAGAAAATTGTTTCGTAAATTTATCCTTAATATAAAAAGATCGTTTTTTTTTAATCTAATTTATTTTGTCGAATTAATTCGGAAAAAATTCTTATATAGTTGCTGATGAGCCTCTGCAAATTAAATCTGTCTCGGATAGTAGATGGAATCGCGAAGCTACTTGGAACTACACCGAATCGCCACCAACAAATCAAATAAAAGCTAGTCAAGATTTGGATAAGAGGAAAATTAGTACAGAAAGTGCAAGTTATTCGAGACCAATTTATGCCCAAAGTTGGAAAAACTATGAATTATCGAGACCCGAAAATTCAGAATATTATTCAACCTACAATAGTGTAGGACATTAGTTTGGTAATTATTACAGCAAGGATCGATTAGTTTAGTAATCATTTGTTTACGGGATTGCTTATTAATTTTAATTTATTTTTATTTATCGGGATAGTAAATTATTTATTTATTGATTAGGATAAGTACATCATATATGTAAATAGAATTTAGCTTTGCTTTAATTTATTGATATGCATAAAGACTCCTTTTACTGCTGCGGAATGCGCTGTATGTTTGCTTTAAGGTATTCATTAATGTCACAAATTTTGTACTATTATTTATAATAAAATACAATTCAAAATATGTTTCCTAATTAATACTTTACCAGAATCGTTTTAAAATTTTTCCTACGATAATATAGAAGGTCCATAATAATTTGCTTGATCAGAGCGAAAATAGCAAAAAGTTTTCAGTCTTTTCAAATATTAATAAAAATTTTAGCGTGCCATCTATTTAGCAAACCTTGAAACAGCTAAAGTCAAAGCCAAGGTTACCTCTTACCTCACAGTGGTTCACTAACCACCGATCCAGCGTCAGTACCTGCAGTGTCTGACTTACCGACCGGCGGAATCGAAATCGGTATGGGAAAAAGTCGTCCGTATCTTCTCTAGGCATTTATCCTAGAATCTACAACAGAGTACAGAGACTAGACTCGAGGCGCGTAACGAGATCGTTCAAGTCGTGGCCGCAGTTGTTTCTCATGCGCGGGCCGGAACAAATTTGCAGCGCATGTAACGGGTCGCTTCGAGCGCGGACGGTCACCTCAAATTAGCCGGCGACTAATTCACCTTCCACGTTCATTTGTTTTTACACGCCGCTTTGCGTCGCCATTTCACCTGGAAATTTGCGTTCGCCTTTTACGCAAATTTGCACCGTATGATTAGGTCTTCGGCTCTAGACACTTATGGTAATTTTGAAGCATGAATATATTTCGTATTTTTAGATTTTGGAAAATTTTAGGACTTTACGTGGAAAGATAATCTTTATTTCCTTTTTAAAAAATAGCTACTTTCTTGAGATAATTGTACTTAATGATGTCTTACTTTGGGCACTAATTAACTTATGTATTCATCAAGTAACATTTTTTAAACTTCACGCTCAGATCTACCCATTTATCAATTTCACGCTGACGAGAATGACTGATTTTTTCTGTAAAGAAGATTCTTCGTTACAAGTATATATCTTATTCCTAAAAAAAGGTTTAGATGTCCTACAAACTTTTTGGTGTAATGACAAGAAGCCAATCGTAAAAGATTCATTTGTACGAAGACCTAAATGCATAATTTAATTAAATAGCCGGAAGGATTTCCTACAACTGAGTGACCAAGCGAAGATAAATGCCTTCTAATTGTATGTAATTTTTAATGAACGTTAATGTAATTGGTTCATTGTAGTTTGAAATAAATTTCAAGTAAAAAACATCTTTATCTTCCTAACAAGCAAATCTTAAAATTCAATAACAGAGTAAGTTAATTCGCTGCATTACTCTTGGATGAAATGATAAAATAAAAATAATTTCTCGAAAAATATGTCAGCTACCTCTGCAGCACCTGACAATGCATAAAGCAAAACAGCAGCTTGAAAAATTTATGCTCACCGCTTTGAGGCATTCGCTGTAAATCATGACGACGAGAAGTCGACGGGGTCAAAATCGTCATCCGTCTCGCACTCCCGCCGTTAAAACGAAAATCTCGTGACCTCGATATTCACGCTTGTCCACTGTCAGCGCCTCAAAGGTATCCGTCATTAATAGGCATTTCGCGTTTTGTTTTCGGTCACAAAGTGCCGCATACATCCGATTCTCCGCGGGGAACGGCCGTCAAGTATAACGGCAACGTTGGCCCAGTCTCTCTCAAGAATTTAAAGAGCTTGCGAGAAAATCGTACTCACAACACGCGATTCGCTTTCTTGATCGCTGAATGAGGTTTTCCTTCGCAATAAAACGTGTTAGTGTATCGTAAAAAAAAATTAAAGTAGCTGCAATGTAATGGTACCCACATCATTGTTATTATGTAAGGCTTTCGTTTTCTCATTTCAGATTGAAACAGCTCAAGTGCATTATACAGGATGAAAATCCAACATTGCAACTGCTTCTTGATAATGAAGATAGCATTGTCGCCGACCGGCCGATAGTACATAACGCAAAACTGGTGCCACAATATTTACTTCCATTCGTAATATATTGATACATCGGCACTAAGGCCAAGTGTACATGACATCATACCCTTACTCCTACGCATATACCCCTACTGCATATCCATATCTCGTACATTCAATTGCCAGTTCGCTTCTCATGTTAAATATTGATGGAATATTCGTCAATTAGGACAAACTCCTATTTAAACATCGGACGGGGATAGGTTCGGGGTTCAGGGTAGGAATACGAGGTACAGCGCTGCTTACGAGTGTAAGTCCTAGGCGGTTACACGCGTTTGATATCACGTGGTGACCGCGATAGCAGAGTCAGTTTACCTCGAACTTTCGGCGAAGTCAAAGCAGAATTTTCAGCAACTTGCACCACCGTCCTTTCACCCTCCGGACAATGTCAAAATCCGGTTACGATCCTTATCGGCGGAGAGAAAAAGTGAATGTGTGGATTGTAAAAGACGGAGAGTTGCAAGTCGCATGCTTGCCTAAAGCAGAACCGTCCCCAGAAGAAGATATCGCACCCGGCATTGTGCCTGTATTGGATGTCGAAAATGGCCGCACAGTTCGTCGTCTGTTACCAAAGTGCTGTTCTTATTCGCCGGTGAAACGCGATGAACATTCTTCTTCGAGCCATAAGGTAAAATTAAACACCAGCAATGAATTCAGTTCTTGGGCAGTGCCGCAAACGAATGGGTTATTATTTTTTCTGTTCACCTTTTTTTGCTTTTTTCGTATTCGCTCGCGTTTGGTTCTGCGAAAAGTTGTCACTTTTCGCTGCAGGGAAACGGTCGGACCACCCAAGGATATTTTTCGAAAATAAAAATGTGTTGTGAGATACGTGTCATTGTTCGAAAAATAAACAAAAACACCACGCTAAATGGTTGATAGGTAGAGATATATAATTTGAGGGAGAGAGAGGAAGAGAGAGAAAAACAACATGCTTGCACGTAAATATGTCACTTTTGCCCAATTTTCTGCATGTTATTCGCTCTGTGATATATATAGTTAATCCAGCGCCGTCCATGGCGATATTCGCAACTTTTAGTACACACATGCGCATATTATACATATACTCACGCGCCCACACTGTAACGTAATACACACACATACTTATGTATAGAATTAAAAATAATCTTGATGTAAATACTGCACGGAATGAATCATAAACACTGCGTATACAGTATAAATATTAAAGCATAAAATTTAATGTTGCAGACGTCTTATAGAACAAATAGAACGGAGAGGATCCATCGAAGACCTTATGAGGACAAGCGTTCATCGAGGGAAAAAGACACCTACGATAGAAGGAAGGAATCTAGGAAGGTAAATTTTAATTATTTTTTTTTTTTTTTTATATAACATTAGACTGTCACTGTTTTTCTTTCAGTTTGAAAAAGAAAATACCGAAAGAGTGGAACGATTAGAAAACAAAAAAAAATTACTTTTTGACAAATTGGATACAAAATTGCGGAGTACATTACAGTGTTCCAAATGTTTAGGTTACGCTATACCGAATCCCCTCTCTTGCGCGAACAATCACGTTATTTGTCGAGCGTGTGCAGGCTTATCTCACGGCATCTGTCCAACGATGGTGCACCAATCCGAGCAACGCAAGTGTAAAAGGAACCTCCACAGAGCGAGCGACCTCACTGTGAAATTTGCAAAAGAGTGCCAATTTAAATGCCCCTATTCGGGATGCCGTGAATTATTAGTGTACGATAATTATATCGCACATCTATCACGTTGTCCTCACGATCCAAATTTGCCATATAAGCCGAAAGATCCACGGCCAGAATCACCAACTCTGTATGACATCGGAGGGAATCCAATACTGAAACCATCCAAAATCTCAAACAATATTATACCCGCAGGGGCGGAAAGAGATGTTGCAGTTATCCGTAAAAAGTGATGCTGCATAGCATCTTATGAATAATGACTGCAAAGTAAACACAACGGCAATGTAGGTCTAGTCTATAAAGATTTTAATTAACTTGTATATAAAATCCTTGTATTTTAAATTCTCCTTGTAAATTTCGATTCGCTTTCTAATTGATTCTATTGAAGTTTTATTTTGTCATAGAAGACGTTTGTATATAAAAAAAAATTGAAGGAGCTGACATGTAATGACGCCTCACATCATTGTTATTGTGTAAGGTGCACCGTAGTGTGCACACACTTCGCTGTGATTCTTTTCTGTGAGAAGATGTACCTGGGACTTTCGTTTACTCATTGCAAATGCGAAATAAAGTGCCTATAATTGTACATAAATTTATGCATTCAGTTACCCACGCAAATTGGTATGCTGATTGATGGTACTTATATCGCACTTGCAAGTATGTTTGGGTTTCTTGGTAATAGAATTTCATTTTAGACGAAACAATATTTTAACAAGATTTTTAAAAATTAGTAAAAATGTCCATACGATAAATAATCAACAATAAAACATGTTTCTTTGGTGCATTGCTAACAAATGCCTTTATAACAGTAAAATTAATTTACTTTCAATAAAGTTTCTCTTTTTGACCTAAAATTTTACTTACTGATAAAAACATTGAAACTCTCCTTTTATTTCCTTAAAAATATACTATGCAATACTTTCAGTTTGCATTTTTTTTAAACATTAATATTTTTTTGTTTATTTTTACATTTGTAATCAATATAACAAATTTTTTCAGAAAATAGACCGCAATGTACATACATTCCACTGTAACATTCATTACAAAATATATATACGTAACATTTTCCAAAAACAAAAATAAATAAATAGAATATTTGCATGAAATATTTGAAATTTCATTCTTAACGATCGATCGTAATGGTAAATTTTTATTTAATATCTCTACCCAGATTCCCAGAATGATGACCCATACATCAATCCGAAGCAACAATAAAGATCCACCGTCTGCTCGCCGCGATCAAGACACACTAATCCATCATCCCGTGCAATATATCCCACCACCTACATACCGCCCCTCGGCGGAAGAGAGCCGTATCTCCGGCGCGCTCGTGCGTGCCCGCGCCGCTCGAATTTGAACTTGACCCGGCGCTCGCCGGCCGGGAGAAAATGTTCCGCGCGTCGCGCCGGTGAAAGTTAGTGCCGCGCGTTCCTGAATGCGCACCGGGAAAAGGAGCGCCGCGGAAGTAGCTTTGGGGAGCGCGTCGATACGTACGAATCGGCCCGATCACTTTCCTCGCGCGCGGAAACGGGCCGATCCTCCCGGCGCATTTACGTAATTACCCGGGCATTTTGTTGCTCGCGCGACCGCGGACACCCGGACGATTAACCCAGTTGCGAGCGCGCGTGCAATAAGCGTAAAACGAGACTCGCGCGTCGACGCGGAATTACGCGGGCAAGGCTCTATACGCGAAGGAGTCGAGGTTTATGATGATTGGAAAATTCCCATGCATGGGTTTTCCAGTGGGACCAAGCGAATTTGAAAAGAAATGAAGCGACGGGGTTAAAGACTTCTCGTTGACAAGTGAAGGGATTAGCAGAGGCTGAAATGAGAGTGGGAAGTCAGACACCATTGGGATATGAATAATTAATGATGTCGAGGCAGTCGCCTTTGAACTTGCAAAGTAAAATGTTTTTGTGTGTCATGTACATGGAAATTTTAAATTTAGAACACTTTTGTTAATATTATTTAAATTTATCTTCATCTTGCGTCAAATTAGTAGTAACTACTGTTCTTAATATACTGCAGTCCGATGTTTATGTAAATTTAGAAGACTTACAGCTATTTTTAAAAAACCATGAAGCGCA
The DNA here is from genome assembly GCA_900480045.1 of Eurytoma adleriae. NCBI lineage: Eukaryota > Metazoa > Arthropoda > Insecta > Hymenoptera > Eurytomidae > Eurytoma > Eurytoma adleriae. The sequence continues at coordinate 42,237 of UXGC01000165.1, read as the reverse complement.
TAAATTAGAATAATCTACTGGTCATTGATCTCGTAAATCTTTCAAAGATTTAAGCAATCAACGTACATTGTAAAAAAGGATAAGTATAAAAATAACAATAACGCAAAGATTAATAAAAATTTAAATAAAATTCAAGGTTTTGTTAATGGGTAAACTGGAAAATTTCTCATAAATAAATTTGAGTAACTGGCTTTTTTATGGAGAAAGCCACTACGCTGGATTTTCTCACCGCAAGCAACGCAAAAAACGTATCCTTTACGTTCTGCTTGTACGCACTAAACTGCTAGACCTTTGGGCACACTGGGTCTAGAACTTGTTGATTTAGTGTGGCTGCAAGATTTGTAGACTTTTAACTTTGTTTAATTTTCAAATATCTTCGATATTAATTTTCTCTTAAACGTCCTATTAATTGCCTATTAAAATTATATTTCATTAAATAAATAGCAGGTGAAAAAGTTTACAATCAATAATTGAATTTTTATAGAATTTACTTTCACCCTACATTAATTTGCAATAAATTTGAGAATCAATAAGTAATTTTCACTGTTCGACTTTATTCGCTTATAATAAAATAATTTGTTTTGAATTCATTACTACTACAAGTAAATTTTAAAATTTACTTTGATAATAAATAAAAACTGTGTTAAGCATATGCACTATCTATACATGATAAACCGGTAGTTCACCACCAAAGTTGACGTAGATCATTAAACCGATACATCCATCAAAATCATGTTTTTTTGACCTTATATAATTCCAAGAGCGTCGAAGAAAAAAAATGCCCCCGAAAGGAAGAAGAACAAATGAAAAAATTTTTTCGTAGCTTAAAATTAGTATACGTTTACATAGCGAGTGTCGCCCAGAATATACAAAGCCGGTCAGCGAGCCGCTGAGCTGAGGAACCTGCCCACCGGCTCGGCCGATTCTGGGTCAATGGAATTCAATAGGCCGAGGCTGCGTACGTGCGTTCGTTCGCCTCTCCTTTGACTCGGGACCGATGTTTTTCCGCTTCATTACCATCGACGTCGGATCTTCCGGGCCCCTCGACGACGAAAGCGCAAAGTCAACGTCGCCTTGCCTGACGGATCGACGTCTAATTCACGAGTAGCGGAGCGCGATCAAGATTTATTTGTACTCAAAATCAAATGTCGCGCTACTTGGGACCTAACGAACAGTGATTGCCTTCGAGCTCTTTATCCTTTTGACGAGTATGATTTTAATATTTCTTTGAATAGTAATAACTTCTTTAGTAGTACACATATATTTTAATTGTGAATTTTCTACCTGTCAGCAGAATGTTCATTTAAATTTTTGCAAATTTTTCGGGAGCAGTGTATATCTAAGAAAATATATAATAATATGTAGAATTTTAGGTCAACCTAGTCATAGACTAAATTCAATTTTTTTATTAAAAAAAAGGTATTTTAAAAATACTTACACTTTAAAAGTATCAAATACCATATAAGACTCAATTTCATCTCCATTATTAAAATTGCCTTAATGGATACTGTTTACTAAGTAAGCATTAAGACACAGCTAATTAAGTCCTTTCATACTCGAACACACGGGAACAATGGCAAGTGAGAAAAAAAACAGCGGCAGGTTTATGTACATTACGGACTTCGCACTTGAGGACGCTCTTGACGAAACGTTAAACGAAATTTAATAAAGGATATAACTTCTTGGCCGGCATCGTTTGCAAAACTAACAGGCGCACCGTTACGCGCACGCAGATATCCGGCGGGACGAACATAATTCGTCTGGTGGCTCAGGAATTGCAGGCGCGTCCGGCTGTTCGTCATTACCGCGAAATTTCTTGCTTTCCTGAAAATTGTCTCCTCGGCGGGTGGACGACTTTCGACGTTATTCTGGAGAAACGACTTTCGCATGCAAACGATCTCGCGAGTACGAAAAATCTCACCGGTTTTGCCGATCAAAAGGTTGGATCGTAACTGTAAAATATCTCGGTGCTGTCATTTCTTTTTATTCGAGGGGAAAAAACGCGGCTGTATGATTTAATGGAAAGATGCGTGATGTACGTTTTGTTGGGGTTACCGGGTTCTTAAGTGAAATACGAATTTCCGGGAATGGATATTCGAGTCATACTTTAGAAAGTAAAAATGGCCCTGCTGCACTCGCGTTAAAAAATATTTTTGTAAAAGTAGCGTAATGCTCGAAAGTAAAGAAGATTAGATGACTATCTTGAGTAAAAACGACAGTGAGTAGAGTCACCAAAAGAATTTTAAAATGCCTAAATGCAGGAATCGAGAAGAGATAGAATCTATTATTTTTATTTTATGTCTTGTCCCACTAATATAGAATAATTTTAACATTAAACTACAGATTATTTATAGATATTTTGCTAAATGAAACTGCGAAAATGAGCGTAATGGATTTTATTTCATTCTGCTTCAAAATAAAATTCCATACTTAAGTGAATTCACTTCCGTCAAACAATTGACAAAGTCTAATTTGTTCACACGTTTTTAAGTAAGAATTCATTGTCCTATTCTAAGAAAAACCCGGCATAATAGACGTGCAAAATAAAAAGAAATAATCATACAAATTACGGTAAAAGTTATAATGCCAGTGGTTTCTGGATACTTCTCTTACACCGTCTTCATTAACAATCAAGTCTCGCTCGTTCTACTACCCATCGAAAAAAAAAGACGGGATCCCGTTAAGCTTCAGTGACTTAAGCAGAGCACTTTCCAATTGTTGTCGAATATATGAAACAATTGGCATATCTCCGAATGCAGTTTTCCCGTCTTTATTCGACCACGAAGATTATCGCCGAATAAAGGACGACTCGCAACGGCTTTGTGGGCATCGCGATTTTCAGGAAAAGTTGTTTGTCGCGCTTGAGCGCGCTATCGCGGAAATGGCTCTCGCGGTTTTCAAGATCCGCGAAACGGCACGCGTTTCGGCTCGGCTTGATCAGCTTAATCGTTCAGGCTTGCAATCGATGATTATACTGTGAAACTGGTATTTTCCGAGTCCAATGTACTCGGAGCATCTCAATGCCCAAGCGTGTTATTATCATTCAGCGCTAGCTCGTTTATTCACTTTTTTTTTAAATTACACCAAGTTCAGTGAATTTATTTTTAACGATTACTGTTAGATATGAATTACAGATTTTCAAAACAGAAATTTCATAATACCAATCCAGCGTGAAATTTAAATAGTTTATTCGAAAAATTAGTTTTGCAATAATTATTCGTTTATAAATAAAAACTTGAAAAGCTCTATACAGGAAATAGAAAACCGTAAAACAAAAAATAAAATAGTGTGAGAACGTACTGCATCACTGAATACACCGATTAATTAACTAATTATTACAAGAAAAATATTAATTAGTATTTCATGCATCTCTGAACATTTTCAAATTAGAAGAAGGTTCAAAATAATAAATCACTTTCAAAGCTTCATCATACAGAGTGTGTTACACTTTAGTGAATTTATCGAGTCATTTGTCTTTCAATAGATAATCATTGCCCATTCCTTCCGCGTGTTCTCGATATATGTCATCCCGCCTTCCCCCACGTTGCTGTATTCTCCGATTCTAAACACGAATGAAGCGGTGAGCACGTGCCCGGCAGGTTGAACCCGCAGCCGTTCGCCATCCCAGCGCGAGGAGCCGATAAGTAAGACGAAGAGGTGCACAAGTCGCGGCACAAAAAGGAAGAGCCCGAAGAAACGGCGCGAGGAAGGAGAAAAGGAGCTAAAGCGAGGAAAACGGAGAGAAAGAGCGGGGCAAGCGGGAGGGGGGCTGCAGGAGCGAGATGACGATAATGACCTTCCTCGGCTGTCCGGCGGTGGTGTCGGGGAGTAGGAGGGCCATTGACACACTTGGGACTTGCTCCGGTGCCGGCTGCACGCGCGGGCCCCGGCTCAGTTCTGGATTGAAGATCGCGCGGCTCGCTCGCTCGCGCTCCTGTTGTGTACACGTACCCGCGCGCCAAGATGAGCTGCCGAGAGGCCGGCGAGCGCGCGCGCGCCTGAGTCTGCGTCAGGTGGCGTGTGCCCGTTTTGCCGGCTCCGCGCTGGACCGATCGGCCGGCGGTGCGCGTGCGCGCGCCGAACAACCCGTTCACCCGATCGGCGGGCACCGTGGAGGTGTCGAATTTTCGACGTCGCACGCCCAATTTTTAAACTGTGACCTGGAATTCCGGCCTGTCCCACTTGATGACCGGTCGGGAGAGCGCGATTTTTTTCGAAGCGACGTCGCTGATTGATTCCATTCGTCCGCAGAAGCTGGTGAGTTCAAATTGCAAAGATCCATTCGATTGAATTGTGGAGGTATAATGACTTTTAATACTTTGTTTGTTGTTTGCAGTTGATGAATGAGAAGAGTTTAACAAGAGATTTATGTGATGGAACTTAAATCGGTTTTAGAGACGGTTGTTTATAGTAACTGTAGATAAAATGTGTAAAGGTGCGGTGTTGCTTTTAGTGATTGCCTCGTTAGCTGCTGCCAATGGGAAGATCTTCGACTTTGGCAAGTTGCAAAACTACACGAGGATCTTCGGATTCTCCACTAGCGAGTACAACAACGAACTATGGCAGGGGATCATCAAGGACTGCAGCAAAAAGGTGACCTTCTCCTGCATCCAAAAGAACGCCTACACCTACCTCGATCGAACTTTCATCGATCGCGACAACATTACCGTGTTCGACGGTCTGAGACTGACCAGGAACGATCTCGACTACGACAGCTGTGGTAGGGACGACCCGAAGGACAACATCGTCGAGGATGCGAATGGGAACGACGACAGGAAAAGTAAGAGTGACGTTGACGAGGATAAAGATGAAAAGGAGGAACGGGCAGAGTCCGAAGAAGACGAGGATGAATACCTCACGCCGCTGGAAGAAATAACTCACGCATTGAGGAAGAAGACTTTCAAATTCTTAGCGACTCGCGATTATCAAATCCGGTTGCCACGCTTTTTGGGTAGTGGCGCCGGGTTCAAAATCAGTCCGAAAGAAGTGGACGAAAATGGGGCGCTGATCAGGATAGATTTCGATACTCGAGCGATCGAGGAGCAACAACATGGACGATTCTTTTTCATTAAAAAAATCAGTAAGCTCATTCAATTGACTGCGGTACCGTTATAATAAGACCACGTGGTAACGGTGGTGATATATTTGCACTTGACCCACTGGTGCTACTTCTCGCCGGTTACGTTGGTTATTGAAAGGCTACCTGTTGCCCTAATAATCCTTTAATTTGAAAATTTGGCGAACGCTAATTAATCCATAAATTAAATGATTTACGGAAATATTCATGGAAGAAGCTGTTTTCGCTAATTGAATGTATTGACCTAATTATTGAAGTTCAAACGTTCGTTTATGATTCAATTTTATTTACATAAATTTTGAATGATCACTGGAAATTTTTAAATTATTGAAAAAAATATGCAGTTTAATTAATTGAGTAATTACTAAATGTTGTAATTAAAGGATTAATTAAATTAAACAAATCGTTAAAATTAAATATTTTTTACGTCACTATTAAATTAACTAAATTAGTAACGTACTAATCAATTATATTTTTTTACAGAAAAACAGATACAAAATAAACTGCTGATGACGTTCCTCTTTCTCCTCCTGCTAATAAAAATTATAAAGCTGAAGTTCATGTTCGTTATTCCATTTTTGTTTGGAGTCGGCACGGCAAAGAAATTGTTCCTGAAGCTGCTGCTCTTCTTAGTTCCGGCTTTCGGTCACGTGTTTAAGCTCTGCTCAAGTTATTACAGCAGTCACGCAACCAAGTATCACCACCATCATCACAAGGTAAAGGTAAATTTGATATTGTATATCTAATTATCGCAGTTCCCGGTGAAAAGAGTGCACACACAACTCTTCTGCAAGTTTTTTAACGACACCTTAAATGTTAAGCCGGCATTGTCAGATTCTGAGTTCACAGTAGATTGCGCAGCCTATAAAAGGTGGTAGCACTTTAAACCTGAATATCCGGTGTTAAAACAAAAGTGAACGATGAGAAAAAACTTCGCATTATTCGCGGCGTACAGTTACGCGCGGCTAGAGGATGATGCAATAAAAGGATAAAGCAGTAAAAATTTCAATAAAAATGGTCGTATCTTTTTTTTATACAATGCGGTTAATGGATAGAGATGAATAGAGTGTGATTTTATGGATGAATAAAAACTTTCGAATCTCATTTTGATTTGGGAAATTTTGTTTCAGGAAATAAAATGCTAATTAACGTAGTTACGACAAACACAAAACGAAAAATAACCCAATGATTTTCGGTTTAATATTAAATCTTAATTGTGGAAAGTAGTTTACGGACAACACGCATTAAAAAATTTATAATGAACCACAATATTTTTTGCTATTATTATACGCGATGATCAACTTATTTCTAAAGTCATTAATGTCAAGCTTTACTCGTAACACTGTACATACTTTCTTTTTAGTATTGATACGCGTAACTGTATCGTGAGACTTTATAATAATTATATGTTCTTCAAACACCATATGAAATTGGTGTTAATTTATCACAAGTGTAACCGATCACTGGTCGAACCATCATTAATATTTATTCATAGATTAGAAAATGTTTACAACAATTGCACAATTTTTTTTTTATAAAAAAAATAATATTCACTTGCAAATGTCAAAAATATGAAAACCCCTGAACAATTCTTTAGAAATGCATTGTGTGGAAAAGTGTTAGAAAAAAGTCAAAGGTCAAGGACAAATCAAAGGTTACCATCGAAAAGCCCGAAAGATTCCTTAAAACTTTTGTGGTTATCATTTTTCCACAAAAGTATTTCTGATGAGTTCGAGGGATTCCATATTTTTGACTCACCCTGTATATTTTATTCATATTGCCTATGTAATTTATTAATAAATTATTTGTTCCAGGTTGCCCATCATCACCATCACATCCCGGTACCGGTACCAGTCCCCTACTCGAAACCCGTCTACTACGATCATCCTCCTCCGTACTCTCACGACTCGTCGAATGGTCCTTACATTTTGGACGAGGACTTCAAAGGCTACGATTACGCCCACCCCCACATTCAGTACCGAAAGGACATCGAGGAGCTGAAGGAATGGGGCATCGAACCCTACGACGAGTCCTACGACCAAGTGGCCCCCCAGGCAGGGGTCATTTATCCCGGGTCCTCGGCCTCGGGTGGATCGAAAGGCTCGAAACCGCTGGATCCTTTCGGCATACCTCCTCAGTACGCAGCTAACGCCAAAGTAATAGGCGCCCCGGGATTCCTCAAGGGGCCGCCTCCACCGCACCTCCAGAACCTCGCTTACTCCGGCTACGGGTCGCCCATTCCGCCGCCGCCGCCGCAACCGCCTCAGTTTAACAAGCCGGTACCGGCGGCTTCCCTCCCCGTCAGCGTAGTGGCCGGCTTTGGTCCACCGCCGAAGCCACCTGTAACGCAGTCGCCCAAGCAGAGCTTCGGGGTCGCCGGTTTTACGCCGCCGCAGCAGCAGTCCAGGCCGACTTATAATCACAGAAATGATCTTCAACAACAAGCTAATGCTCCGGCTGCTGCAGGTAACTTCCATTTATTTATTTTTTAGAGACGACTTCCGTACGTTATACTTTGATATCGATAGATACAAATTAATTAAACTTTTTATAAAATGCGTTTGTGTTGCATAGGCATATATTTTATAAATTATAAAATGCACTTCTATATCAAGTTATATATAGCTATATTGTTAGCCGTAAATGTTATAACACAGCATTAACTTTGTTAAAACAGAAAGTATGTGTTATACGAGAACTATGACCCACAAGATTAAAGTTTCTGTGATGAGAGTAAAATGGCACACTTACTAGGGAGATATGCACAACTGCGGATCTTGAATTTTGTTGAAAATGTGGGAGCTGCTTTCACGTGTGCAGAAGTGAAAGATGCGCCAAAAATTTAAACTCTATAATGAACAATATACAATGTATAATTAAAAATAACACTTGTTCAATTTTTCTTAGACATTCGTGATTCTACGAAAGCTTATGAAAAATTGAAAAGAAAAATTACAATTCATCATTTCTTTCTATAAAAAATGCCAATAAAAATTTTTGTAGTTATTTATAATTGAAGCAGAAAGCCTACTACACATTTGAATTTGTAATAAGAAATATCTGGTTGAATGTAATCTCAATCTTCATCTTTGGTTACCCATAACTTGGGAATGAATTAACATCTTTTAAAGTGACAAGTTTCAAATTACAGCTATTCTCTTTTCAACAAAATCTGTGATCTAGAGTTCTGACGCTCTCTTAGCTAGCTACTTATAGCTTACATATAGAATTTCATATCATTTTTTAATATCGTTTTATATATTGGTAAAAAAATATGTGATAATAACAAGTAGTATACTCAACGTACACTTGTTATGAATCTATAATAAATCAACTTCAATTACATTCAAATCCATTAATAACCCGACATAAAAAAGTGTGTTGCACGACAGTGCATTAATCATAGAAAAGGTGTCACACTTTTGAAGCCGAGCTTTGCTAATTACGCGTAATTGCCTTTCTAGTGCCAGTTGCGGTGCCGCCGACGTACAAGCCGTTCGACGACGCATTCTACGGACCAATAGTGGAGAGGCTCGACGAGATCTTCGGTCAACTGAGGTTCGTCGAGGAAAACTGTCGCGAGAGGCTCGTCTGCAGCATGTACAAGAATCCGGCGCTCTACTCGCCCCACAGCAATCTCGTCTCGAACGAGTTGTCAAGGTGCGTTACACAAACTTACCGTGTTATCGCACTATTTTCGCGATTGAGTTTCGCGTCGACGAATAAGAAAGTGACCCAGTTTCAGCGCTCTAGACGAAAATTTAATATGTTTTGATTAGGCGGTCAACGGGAGGGCCACTGACTTACGTGGATTTTAAATCCGATTATTATTTCGTTAAGAGTTTCTGCCTTATGAAAGGCATTTTCATTGTTCCCCGTTTCTTTACTGACATACAACAATGATTTTCACGAGTCACTAAGTTTAGAAGTAACCGGGCATTAAGGAAGGTGACTTTAATTTTCTCTAGCTTTTAAAAGGGTGATGAAAAATCAAATCTAAACTCCTGCTTTGTAAACGGGTTTTTAAACGCACGTATCTCCGCGATTAGTTCACTTTTTCCTACAAAATTCACTCGGTAAAAGTTGAAAAAAAAGTGACTCCAATCACCTGCCAATCAAGCCTCGAACTGATTACCGCCCCGGAGCCGGTATAGAACAATGCGCTCGGCACGTTGTGTGATACGGTTCACGCATGGTGGCGCGTTCGCGCGCACACGCGCTCGTAAAAAAGGATACGCGCGGCGCTCGATCGAAAAACCACGCCTCTCACGGGGATTCTGGATTTCTGGATCAGATCTCAGCGCGACGGAGAAAGGAGGCAGGTTATACACACCCGGCTAAAAGGCGCGCGCGCCAAATTGGGTCGGCGAGCGTCTGCATTTCTGGGCTCATTCTTCCCTCTCGGATTCCGTCATCCTCTTTTTCATCGCACGCCGGTTTATCCTCTCGCTTTTTTTCCATCCCCCCTCTCTCTCGGCTCTTCCGCGGAAGCCGGTGCGATACACTTTTGCCACGATTAATGCCCGCGGCGATGCATCCTATCGCAGTCGGTCGAAAATTAGTTCCGGGTCTCGCTGACGCGGTATCTCGGTGGGTACGGGCCGGATCGAGAGTTTCTCCATTGTAAACACACTGAACGCAGAGAAATTTTTCGCCGTTAGCGGACGTTTCTTCGCTCTTGTTGGAATTTTTTTAGCCTTTTTAACTGATCGGGCGGTTTAAAGATTCATTCGGAGAAATTACTTTCTTGATAGGCATTACAAGTTTATTGAATATAATATCGCTAATCTATTTGTTAAGGAAAATAAGAATTGAAACAATGTGGGAATATTTAGACGTCAGCGTGTGAATGAAGGAAAGTAACCCGAGTATATTATTCTGAAAATCGCAAAATTATTTAGGTAACGGCTATTTTACGCGCGGAAATTCCAAAACATTTCTAATAATCTTTCACTGTCTATAAAGTGAATTATATATTTCTTTGTTCCTTTTTATTCTGCCTTCCAGCAGCACATTTTTTGCTCGTTTTAATTTTCAACGCTGCTTTAACTGCCTTGCTCTTCTTATTAGTTCTGCGTAATTGTTTTGTGTTACAGTCTTATCATTTTCTTTTCTTCTGCTTTAAAATGAGATCAGCCTAATAAATAACTCGTTAAACTCTACATAATTACATCTTATGAAAAAATTAGAATCATTCTTATTCGGTGTTTTTGTTTTGATCGACAATTTATACAATTTTAATTAGGAAGTACATTAAATAATTTACGGAATAATTAGTGAATTGGCTCTTTGCATATTAACTCAATCAGCATTTCAATTAAGATAAATGCATAAAAATATTTTGAATAATTCTGACATAACGCATCACAAAACGTTACAAATTAGTGTCAAATATTTTTTTAGCAAAAATAATGCTGGAAATTGGGTCAATCTAATTATAAATGTTAATGATTTCAGAGATCCCACGGAGTTGCAGAAAGGAAACATTGCATCCGCTTCCAGTCAACGGTTCCACCGATACCTCGACGCCGCGCGATTAGGTCAAGACGGTGGCGACTGCCTGCGAGCATTCCCCTGTAATATTAATACCGAGTAGAAAATTGCCGCTTGTCGCCGAGCAAATAGAAAAACCTCCGACGAAAGGGAAAAAATGTTTTGCCGACAATTTTTCTCTTCGCCACCGCGCAGGCTGCGGGACCCTATTAGTACACCTGTAACAGCTTACCTTCGACACGGGTGTATTAACGGGAGCCTCTTGCTCTACAATTCACCAAGGGAAATTTGCAATTTATCTCTTGTGCATTATTGCTTGTCTAAGATTCGTTCGATATCTCTCAATCGATTAAATTTAGATGACGATTTTTGTTTATTTATTTATTTATTTATTTATTTATTCAGTGTGTGTTGTGAGAGATTAATTGATGACGAGTCTTAGATTACGGTGGGCTACGCTCGGAAAAGTTTATTTGGCTAAAGCAATTGCTTGGAAATTGCTTAACTAAATATTCAAATCGAATCAAATATTTAAAAGTAAGATGTAAAACTGGTAATGTACTGGTATGTGAACTGGTTTGAGTTGTAAAATTTCGAAGCTTTTAATTAGGTATGAAAACTGTCCTGTCTAACTTATTTATTTATATATAACTTGTAGAAAAACTATGTTAGTATCACGGAAGACTCAGGAAAATAATGATTCAAAGTTGATAACCGAGATAAGATTACATCAAACTTAAATTCATCAATCATAAATTTAAAAAGTTATAATATAATTATAATAAAGTGCAAATCAGTGGATGCTCTTATCTTCACAAAACATTTTAAATCAATCAGAGTCTGTCTAAAGCAATATTCTGTTGAATGAAATCATCCATTGAGTAAACGCCGTTACCTCTAGTATGAAACAACTTTTTTCAAATCACAATCAAAATATTTCTAAACATTTTAAGATTGTATTGCGATACAATATTCTATTATACAAGTAGATTTATCGTTTAGTAATTAATTTTAATTATTATAAATAAATTGGTAAATAATGTGTTGATGTGGAAAATATTTGTTAAATTTTATTGCAAAGTCTAAGTTGTATTTAATGTGAAAATGTTTCTCATAATATAATTTAACGTATTTGTATTAAGTTATTCGATAGTCGAATCGCTGCTTAGATTCTGGGTGCCATTCCCATCAGTCGACACTTGGGCTCTCGAAGTCCTCGAGGCGCAAAGGAGGAAACGGGTGAAAATTCTTAGATAACAATATTGTTGCTCTTTAATGGAGACATAATGTTTAGCGCGTATTGTTGTTAAATGATTTGTGTGTTTTGTTGCTTAATGTATAATGTAATAAAATGGCTAAGATTATGATAATAAAAAATGCCTTATTAATTCTGCTTCTTTACCTCAATTTTTACCTATGCTTACATATTTAAATCCCTTACTTTTATTATTTCTTGATTATACAACAAATGTTTATGTAAATATTAATGCGGAGGAATTTTAAGTATTATTATTAAATAAAATATTCTGCATGTAATATAAATTTTTCTGCTTATTGATACAGTAACATAAAAAATTATTATATTGTTGTAAAAGAATTAAAAACTGAATATTTTATTTTAATTTATTATCCTGAGTGATACTATATTATACTTACTTTAATTTCCAAAATTGGAAAATTACTCTGGCTACTACTTGTAATTTAAACATAAGAAAAACATGTACCAGTAATAATTTTAGTTACACAGTAAGTCTTTTTGACCGACCTGTGAAAGTGGTTGTACCTTATGCTGCATCTTGTGAGAGCTCTTACCTCCGAAGGTAAATCGTAGAGTGCAGCAGTGCTCCAAAGGCAAGTTTATTAAAAGGGCTCCCTCTTTTACCAAAGTGCACTAAGGCTTTTTACGTACTCTGATTTTTTACTAATTTTCTGAATTGCCTATATCCCATCCAAGTTTTTCGTATTGAGTTATTGCCCTAAATATTTATCTACAAGTAAGGCAAAAATAGGTTGAAGTGTTTCTTAAAAATTATTTTGAGATGCAATCAATCGCAAACAACAATAAATTACTTTGAATAATTAATTGATGCTAAAATTAATGACATAAACCAATTATTTTTTTATATTCCGTCTGTCATATTGGATCTTTTCATGCAAATAGCCAACAATTTGAATATAATATTATCAGCTGTGACCCTGAACGAATAAAAGAAATAGGTAAAACACTGAATTCAAACTAGCTAACACACGTGTCGATTATTTTCCAATTTTTTATTTAAAGAAAGTATAATGGAGTTTTTAATAATCACTTTATATAACAACCAGGTGTTAATTTCAGCATTTAGGAGAAACGATATTAATTCAGTACCAAAATGTTATCAGTATCCGGTATATTCAGTAAAATAGACGGTGAAAAAGTTACAATTATAACACACACATTTTTTTTATTAGACAAAACAAGCAGATTCATGAAAAGCTCATAGTTTATAAAGCTGTTTCCTGTTATTTCAGAGTCACATTAAATGTACAATTATTGTACTTCTATAAAATAAATGTGTGGGGATGATACTATATTAACTCGCTACTTCTGCACTGTCAGTATTCAATCTATTACAGTGGTACAATTCGATTGCATTTTTTATATTTCTCTTATTAAAAATGAAATTCACTCTCGCATTTCTCGCTGTCAGCGTATGCCTGTTTGGCTTAATTGAGGGTAAGCAAAATCAAAATTTGTATTCTGCTTTAATTTCAATTAATGATCACAATATTTAAAATTTATTCTAAACTTATAACATTAAATTGTAATAAATTACAAAAAATTGAAACATTTATTTTAGCGCTGCCAAATGGAGGACCCTTAACGATTGCATGGCGTCAAAATTGCCCATTCACTGGTGACTGCGAAGCCTTTGCTAAACAGCAACTTGAAGACAATGGTTTCTGTAAAAGCTACACCTTTGTTGAGAATTGGATTGAATGGAGATCGTAAGTATTTTAACATAACTGATGAAACCCAATAAATTATTAATATTCCCTTCGTAAAAAAATACATACTAAGGTATAATTAAAATAAATTTAATTTGCAGCTGCGATGTATTACTATGCCCGGGTAACCGAGTAGGCAAAGAAGATCCAACGAAATCTTTTCCGGATTGCTGCCCCAAATGCGAATAACACAACTATAATTTTAATGTTTGTCAATATTTGTTATGAGTTTCAATAAATATTAATACTATATTCATGTGTTTTTATTTAAAATGTATGGAGCCAATCAATTAAGTAAGAATTTAATTGTCTAATAAAAGTAATCTTTATAATATTTGGTTGATTAATCGAAACGAGTCATATAATTAGATAAATTAATAATAATGAATATTTGATTATTGCAAGTTGATCTAAATAATGAACAACTATCAAATTAAGTGTTTCATTGAAGATGCTTCCGTCTCTTTACGTAGGATACATTCTAGTCATGCTCAAAAGAATCGCTTAAAATATTTTTCGCTTTCTCCCATACAACTTTAACACTGATAGATGACCATGAATTTAGGTTTGTCACATTATTTGACACCTTTTGACACCTTTTAAAAAGGAATAAATTGGTAATAATACCACGAACAAAAATGTTTTCTTTTACTATTTTTCTTCATAACTTGTTGAAATTATTTTATAAAAATTTCATATATTTGATTGTTGGCTATCAATTTCAATTTGTTTTGGAAGACATCCCTAGCAAGCTATTCGATTAATTATTATACAAATGAGCTAAACTCAATAAAACATCAAAACCTATTTCTAACGCATGAAGAAGCAAAATCATTAAGTAAACATATTTGAGAAAAAAAGAAGAACTCGAAAAAAGTATAAGTGGATCTGCAATTTAAAAACACCGCAATTTAATGCGACTATTCTTTAAAAACAATTTGATGTTATAAATCGACAGCTCGACAAATCTAGCGGAAGTGGCGTTACAATTAGTCCGACGAAAACGAAATTCCATTCCTGCGTCGAGGTCCGAGTGCGACGCCGGGTGCCTCCTACCCCAGATTAAAGCACGCGCGGTGCTTTCTTCTCTCCTTTGGTAAGCAGAGTCCACGCACCGGGCGATTTGTGATTCCGCGTGCGTGCGCCTCGGCGGAGCTTCCAACGCTAGCTATAAAGCCGGCCGACCCTACCTCGCCATGGCATTCGGTGCTTAGCCTCGGAAAGCAATCGATCGGTGGGTTGTGCGCGCTCCTTCATCCCCGGAAGTAACGAACCATGAGGACGTCCGTAGCTGTTCTGGTGCTGGCCGCCGTGGCCTGCCTCGCCAACGCCGAGTACCAAGTACCGAGCATCGGGACCACCGTCGAGGTCCTCAAGAACATTTACTACAGGTGACTCGTCGCTTCCAGTGCCATTGTGAAGTTCCCGACCAGTGTGGTTCACTCGAACATGAAAGATCATTCGCCAGGTGTTTAACCCAACCCTCGAAATTTCAGGTGCGCGAACGACGCCTCGATGCTGTCGTGCGCCAAGCCCAAGGTCCTGAAGTACCTCAGCGAGGCGGTCCAGGTGGAGAGGCTGCCGATCACGCAGGACCTGTCGATCGTGCGCTCGCGCAGCATGCCCGAGGAGGCCGCCGACTTCGACGAGTACTACGCGAGCCAGCAGTCCGTGGACCCGGCCAGGCGCGAGCAGCTCCGATCCCTGATGCTGGAGAAGGTAGACGCCTACCTCAGCAGCCACACCATCGAAGCCAAGCTCCCGGAAGCCATCGCCGGCTCCAACATCGTACCCCGATCGCTGATCGACTCCGTGCCCAGCAGCATCAGCATTCCCCTCAGCGACTCGCCGAACGGAAACGGTCAGTTCTAGCAACACCTTTCCAGCTCGTTTTGATTTTACCTAAATTTTCTGGACTAATTAGAATCTTGACAATCACTTATTTCGAATAAAAAGGCTAATGTAATGATGTGACGTTCTTAATTACAGGTCGAGGCTTCGTTAAGAAAGTCATGATCCCCTTCCTGCTCGGCTTGAAATTCAAGGCGACGGCGTTGGTGCCGCTCGCTCTGGCTCTGATCGCCCTGAAGACGTGGAAGGCCCTGACCCTCGGCCTCCTCTCGCTCGTCCTCAGCGGCGCCATGCTCATCTTCAAGCTGACCAAGCCCAAGGTCGCCTACGAAGTCGTCCACTACGGACACCCACCGGTCGAGCACCCACCCCACTGGGACACCGCACCCCACGGACCCTACCGCGCCTACAGGAAGTAGAGCGGAAGACTTCGCTTAAGATGACGACGACGACGACAATGACTTCGCGGATTCTTTATTTATGAGATTATTTATTTGAATGACGAACCTATTTATACTTTTTTAATGAAAAATACATGCTGATGCTGTTTATTAAAAATTATACGATTTCTATTCACTTTACCTATCCTGTTATTAGTATAAGCTTCATTAGATATAGAGTAAAGAGGAGTTTCATTTGTTAAATAAGAGTTACAGTAAATTAAATTGCATAACTAGAACGATGAGAAAAGTAAATGCTCCACGTAATTCGGCACGCAGAAATTTTTTCGAAAGTAAATCTACCCTCTTGTTTTGAATTTTCGAAGTAACGCGCAACGAACACGTGCATTTTCTTATATAAAGTTCAGAAATCGAAAGTCCATCAACAACTCCGCAGAAAGCGAAAAAAAATGCCAAATAAAGGATCCCGCGCACGACATTGTCCTCCGCAAAAAAAAAAACAAGGACACCTCGGTCGAGCGTCGGTGGAAAAGCACGCAAGCACGCGCGGGCTGGAAGAAGCGGAAGTAATCGAGCGGGGGACGAGGATCGCAACCCAGAAATCGTCCGGCGTCCCGGATGCCTATGCAAACGAGCTAAGCGCCGACCCAAAAGCCCAAATTGCACCGGCGGCCATTAAAAATGCACAATAGAGCACCAGCACATTTGGACTCGAAATAGGATCGGGTGAAAACGCGAGGGGCCGCGGCGCGCATGGCAATCGAGGCGACCGGCCGATTTCGATTCTCGCGCCTCGCGCGGAGATCGGACCCGCGGATTTCGGCGCCGCAGGGGGCGCGGGCGGGGTGAACTGATTAACCCAGTGAGCCGTTAATGGGACGGCGCGCTGGACGAACGGTGCGAAGACGGGAAAGGAAAGTCGCGCGAGATCGGCGTGTCGGGAATTCGGTATCAGGGTGCCGACACGTGAGGCGTTGCTTTAACGAACACGTGGGGAGGCCGGCTCGTGCGGTACTGCTTTAAATCGGACACCGGCCAAACTGTCAAGTCTTCCGATCGACAAGTTTCATGATCGGTTACATTGAATTAAAGTTTTTAACGTAGTTTACAACAACGACGATTTTGAAAGGGAGTAATTAATATGGAATTGATAAATGAATTGATCTTGAGATAATACTATATTTTGAGTATAGCGGTTCTAATGAACGATTCACAATTTAAATTTGTATTTAAAAAAATGGTTTTAACTTTTTAATGAAAATAATCTTATTGTAAGTAAGGCAGATATACTGTTTAACGATTACGATATGATTGTACAACAAAAAATGAATTTTTATAGTTACGGATATTTGCCCAAATGTACTATTCATGCAAAATGTGCTTTCGATGCTCAGACGACGTCATCTCAACCCTTTTCCAAAGCAATGTACATACATACAACTTACCTATGGCAAATGTGCAAAATTTAAATTTTTATTATACATCAAAGAGGAACCATTATTCTTTAAGGAAGCTACGTGCCAATGAGTTGGCAGCATCTTTTATTTTATTTAATTCACAGGAGTATAATCCCTTATATACAATGTATAAATCAGGTGTCGCAGACGACTGACAGTCTTCATTTTATTCATTTTAACTATCTTGTTAATGTAAATTATGAATTCAATGTACAAATAGCATTTTTTGTTGATTACTCTGATATTTGAAGATTAAACAATGAAGAAAATGGTTACGTGCGTCTTCAATATGTAAATGGATAGAATAAAAATTTGACACCCTTTCCAATATCCTGCCTCGATCAGACGCCGCTCATTAAATGAGAAGTGAGAACTTCGCATCCGTTCGATGTACAAGTGACGCGGGCCACTGCGTACTAAAGAGGATGTTAATTGGAGCACCATGCTATTTCTATACGGAAGTGGGTTAGCTACGCTAAAAAATGTCTCATTACACTTCGGCGCTTTAACACCGCAGCCCTCTGAATCTTTATAACTACGATCTGTGAAAGTATTTTCATATTGAGATTCATATTTCCTTTGCGTCAATTGTAATTTCTCTTTGAATTTCATTAATCGAGATGTCCGTTGTCATACCTGACTGGAATATGGTGTCATCAAATTCTTTCCAATAAAGATTTACGCCAACAATTATTCAAGGTTTCAATATTTAAAAAAAATGTGTTTATTGGTAGATTTATTTAAGAAATAAAAGAACAAAGTGAATCAAAGGGATGAAGTTGGTCACCAACTGTTCACTTAATCTTAACTATATGCCTCTTTGTAACAGGAGTTGTATTTTATTCTACGTCCTTTATCAACTGCAAAAATATTAAAAGTATATATTATACAAAATAAGGAATATCTTTAAAAAAAGTAATCTTAACAATATTGTGATTTGTTAATTTATTTCAGGACCTTCGATTTCATTTTCAATACAACTTTTTTGCGAGCTTATGAGGCTTTAATAAGTGAAAGTTACTGGCATAACTTATATGTAAATCTGATGTACACATGTAAATAATGAATACTTGCAGTTTTATGCTTTGCAATAAGCTTCGGCTACATTAATATATAAAAATTTAATCTTTTACTAGTTTAAGTTATACAATTAATTATTATAACTTTACAAAACAAAAAAATTTTTACGGAAGAAAATTTATGTGGAAGTAAAATGACCTACAGGGTGGAAAAAAATGAATGTACAATCATTGTCGCTGCTGAAGAAACATTGTTACTAAACAATTCTGTTAATTGATAGTACATTAAGTTAAAACCCGCAACAAAATATTTATTCAATTAAAAATATCCTGGAAAAGGACTGTTGATTTAAAATGTTCAAAATCGAAAGTGCACGCGTGAGTAACTGATCTGCATGTAGTCCACAACAAGTCTCCTTTTCAGAAAACGCATGCAGCCGACGACTCCAAACAAGTAAATAAATGCCGCGCGCCGTCCTCCAAGACCCAGAAATCCTCGTCGCCCCGTCAAAAGCCTCCGTCGCTTTTCCTCCTCTAGCCGCGCGTCCGGCGTAGCCCAGGCCGGCTCGGGCCCGTATTCGCACTCGGGGCACGTGCGCCGGGGCGGCCGAGGCCTCAATATAATCGAACCCATACCTTAGGCGGCACGGCGAACGAAAAGAAAATTCGTGGCGACACGAGCAGCGGTACACCGGCAGCCGTCGTCGTCGCCGTCGGCGGCGGCGGTGGGGGCTCTAGAGAGCTCCACGCGATTTGGCGGCGATTTCAGCCGGGCTCGCCCCCCGTATAAATAGGCAGCTGCCCAACCCAAACGGCATCAGTCAACGATCCGCAGTCGTCCCATCCATTCCGCTACCAAAGAGCCGCGAGGTCAGCACACACGGGAGGAACAATGAACGCAATGGCCAGGATCTTCGTACTGTGCGCCGTGGTCGCGCTGGCCGCCGGCCAGCCGGCTAAGAACGAATTCTGGAAGGGCACCAGCATGGACGCCATGGTCGAGCAGACCAAGCTCGAGTGCTCCCAGAAGAACGACGAGATCTCCTGCATGAAGTTCAAGATCCTCAATCTTGTCGATCAGCTCTTCCGCAAGGACAACTTCAAGGTCAGATTTCATCCTCTGTCAAATGTTTCTTTTCAATTTTTTCGGCGATTATTCCTTTCAAATTCTGACGATTTAATTTGTGCATTTCAGGTATCCGAAAGTGTGGAAGTGACCCGCAACTCATACCCCGTAGACGAGACGTCCGGTCGCAGTATGGGCGATGGCTCCTTCCTCGAGACCGTGCGCGGCTACCTCGCCTCCCACGACGTCACCTTCAAGCTTCCCCTGGACTCCAGCGTGAAGGTGTCGTCCCGCAACATCGACGAGGACGAGCTGCACTTCGACGTAAAGTTCGGCGAGGGTCGCGCCGCCGAGGCCCGCAAGTCCAAGCTCAAGAAGGTCATCATCCCCATCCTGGTGTTCGTCCTGCTCAAGGCGATGACCCTGATCCCCCTGGCCATCGGTGTCCTCGGTCTGAAGGCCTGGAACGCCCTGCAGCTGTCCTTCTTCAGCTTCGTCGTCTCGGTCGGTCTGGCCATCTTCCAGCTCTGCAAGAAGATCGCCGCCGACAGCCACGCGGCCCCGATCGCCGCCCACAGCGCCTGGGAGTACCAGGCCGCTCAGTACAGGTCCTTCCCCGAGGCCGCTGAGATGGAGGGACCCGCCGCCGGCCAGGACCTCGCCTACTCCGCCTACGCCCAGGCGTAACGACGACTAAGCGAGTCGAAGCGCGCGCGCCACTTCCGGATGCCCCGCCGTTGAAACGGGGCTGGCGCGACTTTTGTAAAATACTCTCTTCCTCTTCGTGTGTGCTCTATCTTTTGTACCTTATTTAATAAATTATTCACTGCAATTAAAAATGATTTCCTTCTGATTTATCACTCTTTGCCACTTATTATCCATGAAACGTATTTTTATAATATTACATTCTTTTGTGAGAGTCAAATTTATATGATTAATGCAACTTACAGATATACATCATTTGTTAGAAAAAAATTATAAAAAAATGACAAATTAATAAATTACAATTCAAAAGTTTTGAAATATATCGCACCATTTTTACTTTAAAAAATATAGAAGTGTCTATAAAATAGACAAATGTATAGAGAATTATTGTTGACAGCACGTAAGTGTCATAGAAAATTAAAAGTAATTCAAGTTAGTGATTAAAGCTACACCTAAAAGTTCTTTTTTCGAGTTATATTCTTAATAGCCCTGGTAGAGAATAAACCATCTTTCATTGAGATTCTCCTAAGAATTAGGAGCATTTCCTTTCATGCACGAACCCATATTTCTGATACTCCAATTCGATTAATTTTTTTCGTCAAAATAATGCGTTTCGATAAATTTTTGACTATATGCATCTATTACGACTTTAATTCTACATGTAATATAAAAAAATGGAAATTATTCTGCCATGAGATAAGTAATATGGACACTCAAATTTTGCAAACAACAATAAATAATAAATTACATAATCAGTCAGGATAATATCTATTCAGAGGAATACAAAATATTCGATCGCTGACTTAGAATCAGTTAATCCAGGATCCAAATGATTAGGTTTGTCATGAACCTTAAGAATAATTAGATTTGAACATGCTGATAGCAAATAATAATACAACCACTTTACAGTACAATGTTTCTACAAATATTGATAGCGTGGAAAATTATTAGCGAGAATTCAAAATTTATTCTGAGAAACTCAAGGAAATGAAAGATATTATTGTATTAAAAATTGCTACTCTCCAGTAATGCGATACAATTACGATGCAGCTGCAGACAAAAGAGAACAAAATAGAAATCCTTGGATCACAGACACACCTGCTAAAAATCAAGATAATAATCATGATAATTAGATTCCAACAAGCAATATGTCATCAACTTTCCATGATCAAGATTCCTTAAACAATGATAATGTAGAACTGTATGTACAATCGTAAAAATGACCCCAGAAGGAATACATAGGGATTTCGTGGGAAATGGGGAATCTTATCATATTCTGATAGGATTTTGTCCCACTCTTATACATATGGAATCTTATAAATGGGGTACTAGTAGGGATCTGGTCAATATAGGTGGGATGTATCCCCGTCTGATTCCTACACGGATACTATGTTCTTATTCCTATATTACTGCGTGTTGTTTATACTGCAATTAATAAAAAATGCTAACCTTCTGTATGCAAGTATTACAATGAATAAAAATATCCGTGATTTTTATCAGGGCTGATATCTTTTCTTAGCCATCTCTTTTTATATATATACAAAATGCATTTAAAAATTGCATATAAATTAATACTTATTCTATTGCTACAACAGCTCAATTGTGTCGCATCAAGCGATTTAATTATCTAACACCAATTCGATTAACAGTTTTAATCGGTACTTCGGCATGATGCGTACTACATACGATGGCCCGTTTAAGTTCCGCAGTAAAATTTCGTAGGCATACCAAGCGAGACTCTGATAAGTGAGTACTACAAAGTGATCCCTGCTCACATAACTGACATACAGAGAAGCTTCAGAGTACCGTCAGCTTATAGCGGATGAATCAATCAGTGAATGAATAAATTCATAATGCAATGGAATGGATACCTTTTTATGGTTATATTGAGTATCGAATTTCTACTATTTTCCGTGAATTATTGAATTCGATTTATGTATTTCAATTTTTCTTATTAGTATTATATTTTTGTTTAACAGTAAATAAATGCATGAATAGTTTATTCATCCAAAGACGTTCTTTAAAATGCACCAGGGCAATTCGACCCTACAATGTATCGATGGCTCTAATGATTTGTAATTTCTAGAGAATTATTTAAACAAATAAATAAATGATAAAAGCATACAATAAATTTAATCCAAACTTTTGTGCTGCATGTGTAAAATACTCATTGCTATGAGTGTCACAAAAAGAACTGTTAAATTTCACTTTTTAAAGCTCGAGTATGCATCGAACGGACTTATTTACAAAAAGGTGTTCCTGCAGTTTTCATTTCAACTTTTATATTAATGTTTATTCTAAAGTAAATTATATTAAGAAACATTTTCGACTTCTTGCGGTACGTGAAGATAGCAAATTCTTATAATAG
Organism: Eurytoma adleriae; assembly: GCA_900480045.1. Classification (NCBI taxonomy): domain Eukaryota; kingdom Metazoa; phylum Arthropoda; class Insecta; order Hymenoptera; family Eurytomidae; genus Eurytoma; species Eurytoma adleriae. The sequence goes on along the minus strand of UXGC01000165.1, from coordinate 19,812 downwards.
ATAAATATAATAAAAAATAGCATAAACTAAAAAAAAATGTCTAATTTACAATTGCATTATTAAAAAATATAATTAATAAATCTTTGCATATGTCTTAATTTATCAGGACAATTTATGCATCTTGTTGCAAACCTACTGCAGCAAACAGAACGTAAAAAGCACTTTGAAATTTCATTTACATTTGTATACATTTCATACGTACAATTTATTTAAAAAAACAATCTTTCTCGCTCGTAAAAGCGTCAAAATTCGCATAAGCTCATATAATAAGCTCGGGCGCAAAAAAGCCAAGACGGCTCCCGGGGAATGGCACTCGGGCCGCGTGCTGGCGTGTGCGCCGCGCGTCGCCCATACCAAAGCGCCGGGCGCGCGTCTCTGCCCGCGCGCTACAGTTCCGCTTCCCGCCGCGTGCCTCGGCTCGCTCAGCGCGAGTGAAATTTAAATATGATTTTCCTTCGATCGCCGATTCACGGCATGCGCGACCGAATAACATAGATTTTTGGGTAGCGGCGGTGGCGAGGGGCAAATTAAATAAAAGGGGCGGGCCACTCCTCCGTTCAGTCGCAGTTCGATCGCCGATTGTGCCTCAGCCGCGCCGGCGGTCCCCCGAGTGTCCACTGAACCGAGAGCGCGCACACCGCCGACGAAGTTTTTTAAACGGACCAGCGGCGTCAAGGGACGGAAAGAAAAAAAGATGCGCACGTTAATGGTGATCGGTATCGTCGGGCTGCTGGCCGCAGCGGGTCGCGCCGACTTCCTCACGAAGTCGCTCAACGAGTGCATCGGGGCGGACTCCTGGTCGTCGTGCCTGAAGCAGGAGGTCCTGGGCTACCTGGACGAGAAGCTGGGCACCAGCACGGAGGCGCGATCCCTGGACAGCGTGGACGAGGCCCTGGTGGCGCGCACCGTCAAGTACCTCAAGAGCTTCGAGTACGGCGTCGACCTGCCGTTCGTCGACGCCCGCCTCAAGTACCGACCGCAGCGCAGCCTCGCCGACCTCGACCTCGAGTTCAAGGACAATGAAGTCGCCACCGCGCAGGCCAGGGGTCTCCTCAAGAAGAAGCTCCTGCTGCCCTTCCTGCTGCTGCTCAAGCTCAAGCTGAAGGCCCTCATGCCGATCTTCGTCGCGATCATCGGCCTCAAGGCCATGAAGGCTCTGGTGCTCTCGAAGTTGGCAATTCTTCTGGTCGTCGGTTTCATCGCTGTACAGTTCTTCAAGAAGGGAGGCATGACTCCACCTATGGGTAAGTTTACTTCAAACCCAAAAAAAACTTCATAACGATCTTTGCTCATTTCACAGTTTTCTCTAATAAGATGATCAGTTTATTTATGGTTTTTTTAAAGGGACATTTTTTAATTTTATAATAATCGATTAATCTTCTTTCCAGGTATGGCAATGGAGCCAGCACCTCCAGTGTACGGTGCCCCTCCAGTATCGTCGACTACCTCAGGCTACGAACCGGTCAACACTTGGGACGGCAACGGCCCCTACTCGCGTGTCTGGACACCGAGCAGTGGGGTGGAGCCCCAGAACCTCGCCTACAACTACTACTCAGGCAGTAGTTCAAGCTCGTATGGCTCCTCCTCCTCCTCCTCTTCCTCCTCCTCTTCATCCTCGTCCCCGTCCTCGAGCTCGTCGCTCTCCACTGCGGGGAGTTCTAGCATCGCCACGAACTATTAAATAAATCGGATGAGACAGTTTCATGACGAAAACGACGACAACGACATACTGGGAAAAGATTGTTTGATTTTCTGCAAATGTCTCATGCGAATTTAAAAAAACATTGTTTTTTTTTTAAATTGCGAATGATATGTTTACAGAAATCGAGTGATTTTTTATTAGTCACATTTTACATTTGTTAGGTCAATAGTCATGAATGGACATGACTCGGCATTTGGTGACAATTAACTTAAGATTGACAATGATTGATTAAAAATTATTTATTGACTATTCGGAGAAATTTTACGATTATTACTCATTAATATTTACAAGACAGAAACAATTGTCACTAAATAAGTGTAAACGTTGTTAATTATTTTTATTGTAATTAAGACGAAGACGTCATCGCTGTTGAACAATTGTAGTTTTTTTTTCATCTATTTACAATAGGCGATGAAAATTGCGAACGATCCGAAATCGTCATAGCATATAAACGGCACGTCCAAAGAAATTTGCACCAAATAATTTATATCAATCAAAACATAAGTATACCACGGCATGTGAACTCGAGACAGTTTTACTCAAGCATTAATAATTAACTGTCGAATAGTGATAAACCCCGCCATTAAAAAAAAAAATTAAGATGAAAGAATCACGCTTATTTATTGCTCGAGATGTCAATTATTTATTATCTTTTCTATACTTTTGTTAATAAAAGATATCATAATTAAACAATTCTTAAAATTATTTCATAAATGTTTATAATACCATCCTTACACCCATAAAGATTTTGTACCTATATAAATATCTAATTCTAATGTTGCAGAAGTTTCATATGAAACAATGTTATAAAACTTAAATATAATTACTACTTTGTTGCCACCCTATGGTTTCAGAGGCTACACGTAAAAAATGCTTTATTCTTTAAAATTTAGGAATATTGGAAAATAACGACCAATAGTAACGTAACAAATCAAAGGGTAACGTCATATTATAATCCTTTAATTACTCGTGTTACGTGTAAGTAACATTTCAAAAAAGTATTTGCTTTATGTTTTTAATAAAACAATCTTTTAGTCACATTTGATTGCAATGATTATAAGAATTATCGATTTTGTCAGCATTTGTGATGTGATTCTTAAGAATCAGTTAGAATCCCATAAATATCGGAGCACAGCTTTCATCAGCGCTTAACTGTTCACATCTAAAGGTGGCATATTTAAAACAGTAGATCCATTTGTGGAAAAGATACCAGATCCAAAGTCCACCTGCTGGTAATGTACATACCAGCTTATTACGCGCTGCATCGAGGCCTATGATCGCGTTTGATTTAAATTAGACCATATTGAATGAAATATACGAAGTAAATAATTCGAGCTTTCAATTTTGAATATTTATTCAATCAGCGGAAGAGCTGCGAGATCTGATACTCAGCAACTTTAAAAGACGGCAAAAAGATCATCAGATTAATAATTAACGACTCATTTTTCATTTATTAAAAAATAAAAATCTGGCTATGGTATAAGAAACTCTAAAATAATGAATTATTTATCTTCTTGCGTATCTACTGATGCAAAAGTAAATGATAAAAGTTCTACCTTTCTCATGTAGATGTCAGCTCTCAATATTTCTGACGGAAAGGATGGAAACCAGCGCTTTACTTGGTGCATTTACCTACTCAAATATACCAGATTAGTGTATACCTGTCTGTTAATAGATGTCGCCTCAATCAAGTATTATCAAGTTATATTATCAATATTTATATTATCAAGTTTTTAAATAATAAATTAATTGTTATAATATAGATGTATCTAAATTTATTATTCTTTCAATTTTGCTACTTCATTTGCTCAATTTAAAGATGCGAATTATTTTACTAATCAACAAGAATATTTTCTTAAATAACAATCGAATTAATCTATTTAATTTATTAATAGTTGATAATTAATATGATTTCTCTCAAAGTATAATTGTTTGCAATTGTATAAGACGTAAATAATCACAAAAACTGAAATAAAAATTTACATTTCTCAAACAAACATCCATTAATAGTTTAATAATGAAACTTTTATTGCACATTATGAGCATATATGTGTCGTTTAAGCAGGCATTAAAATTTTGCAAAGAAAATGAAAATTTCACTAATGTGGGAAGCGCCACATAACGAGCCTGGAGAATCCTGGGAAACGTCGCGGAATTCGAGCCGATCGCAAAGCAATCAGCGAACGCAGAACTTCAAAAAGGGTGACGGGAAGAAAATGGCAAAGAAGCGGAGGTGGCTGTTCTCGCGTGCAAAATAAACCAAGCTCCGCGGCGGCGGCGTCGCCGTCGACGGGCGCCGATAAGGAGAAGGAAGAAAGAGAAGAGAGGATCCGAGCGCGCGAGCGCACTCGCGCCGTGGTAAAGGATGGAGAGCCGAGATAAAGAAAGAAATAATGAGAAAATAAGAGAAGGAGGAGGAAGAGTCGAGGTAGGGGGCAAGTGTGGCGGGTTCGACGGCCGGCTGGTGGCCCAGTGACCGGGACCGGTTCCCTCCGCTTGCGCGGTTCCTCCTTCCGCCTTCCTTGCGAACGCACAACTGCATCATCTCTCGCTAGTCTCTCCTCTCTCTCCCTCCCCTCGCCTGAGGCCTCTGCCCGTCTCTCTTCCTCCTCTCCTCTCCTTCCATTGGAGTCGCTTTTCTTCCCCCTTCTCGCGACTCTTCTCCCTCTCTCCACTGTGTAGGTCTAGCTCCTTTTTCTCCTCCTCCCTTCTACGTCTTCTCTTTCTACCTCTTTGCTGTCTCATTCACTTCGGGGTTGCGCCGTGATGTAACATTCGCGATTTATTGCTTTTACATTGAAAAATTTCATCAAATTCTGCTTCGGTATTATTCGAGAGCATCGAAGAAAGGCCCCGTGAAGAAATGAAGTTTAAAAACAGTGCCGTCAATAGCCATTAATATTTATATCGCGTGAAGCTGCAGCGTGCAATTACATTCCTCGCGGACGTATTATTTTTCAGATTTAAAAAAGTGCACCCGTTCATTAGTCGAGTTTAATTTCGACCAACAGCGGCACGTAAATGACTCAATATTGAAAACATAAAAGTACGTCGGAACTTAGCGCGCCTTTCGCAGAAGCCCGTCAATAAGGATACGCGCAAGATGCAGCGCGAATAAATTATAAGGCTCGCGATAATCACCCTCTACATTGTAAAGTAATCGCGTAAACATGCGACTCTATCCCTCGCCCGCTCCCTCCATTATCGAATCAAAGTCGCGCATTTTTCTCGCGGAGGAGCGGAGGACGCTCGGTTCTTGCGGCGATGCGAATCGCGAGGCTAGTCGTCATCCCCGCGGCCCCTTTCTTTTGGTCTTGGCGCTTCTTCCTCCTCTCCTTCCTACCTTCTATTATCGGCGTCCCTTCTCCATTTGTTCGCTTTGCGGAGGCTCGACAGACCGCCTCTCTTCTTCCTCCTCCTTGTTTTGACTGCTGCTTCTGCTTCCAGTTCTCCGTCCCTCGCATGCGCTTCTTACGTCAGCTATTTACCTCCGCGCATTCGACTATGTGCGTGCAGGCATTATACGCGGAAAGTGAATGTGCAATTTTCGTTTTTGTCGTTATTTATTATTAGTAAACAATCTACCGCTTTTTACGAGCAGACACAGTCTAATGATGCTTTTTTGTTAATTTTCATTGGATTTTTTACGATTTCCTCAATCATTACCGATTTAACTAATACTTCTTTTTATTGTCGCTCGCGAGCAGTGCAATGGACCGATCGCTTTTTGCGCCGAGGAAATAAATGCAAAATGAGAAACGACCGTGAAATTATTAATTGCAAACATTCCGCCTCGCTATCGGATTCCCGTCGAATCGCTCGTAACAGTCCCATAAGTCAGAGGCGGTAGTGCTTAGCGGCGGGAACGATAAGTGACGGTGGCACGATCATCTTTTACATTGGGGAGGCGAGTAAACTGCCCCGCAGGAGCTTGGCGAAGGGACTTTAAATTCTAGCTGGGCATGGTCGGCGCGGCGGCCGTCTTCTGGCAGGGAAGACGTCGGCAAACACAGAGAAGAAGAAGAAGAAGAAGAAGAAGAAGAAGAAGAAGAAGGGCCTGAAAGGAAAAGTAGTCTATGCGACCGAAGGGGAAAGGAAGTGAAAGTACAACGCGTCGCGTTTGCTGCACATTGCGTCTCTCCACCTTATACCGAGGCAGTGTCGGTGGTAGCTCTCGGGGAAGCGAAAGAGAGAGAGGGAGAGAGTCGCGCACACTGCATCCGAGATTTCGATTTCCTTCCTCACTTCCCCGATTCGTTTCTTTTCGTCGCCGGTGCGGTGAGCCCCCTTTCTTCTCGGCTTCCCCCCTTTTTTTTATTTCAGCGCACCCGCGCCTCGGAGCAAAGGCGCCGCGCGAACTTTCGTTCGCCGTGCGGTTTTGGCGACCGGCGGAGAAATGGGAAAGTCATGGTGCGCAACAATGCGGCTTGAATGAGTCTTTTCACGTTCATTCAATCGCCTCGTTTACTGCGTTACACGCTATCGCTTTTCAATTTTTGCGTGTGTGCAAAAAGAAAAAGTTTCCGCGCGCACAAAAGGAGGTCAGTCTGAAAGAGCGACGTGATTGTTGTGTTTCTTCTTTTTAAAGAAAAAGTTAAATCTTCGCCGGAAAAAATAGTTTCAAGAATATTCAAGGAATGACATACGGACGGAAATACTCCACTCGTTAAAGCCCGCTCGGTCAAGTAGTTAAACATGAAAATATTCAATATTTGCTAGTTCTTGCCTGCACACTGGGTAAACATAGGAGTAAAATATCCTTAAAACTTTCTTTGCTACACTTGTCCCTACACTATGCTAACACCAAGAAGATAAATGCAAGAAACGCACATTTGCATAAACAGATACATCACGTGAACACGAATGCATTTTGTTGGTGCATAAACACACTGTGATTGCAAAAAATTGCATTTTACATCAGAAAATATTAATTATTCGCGCGAACTTAATATCAATACTCGGCAAAAACGGTAAAATAAAAATCGGCAAGACACGATGCAATGTAAGGCTTCAGCAAGTAATGAGGATCACGAAGGGTTTCGGCAGGTGCAAAAAGATTGCGCGCGCGCATGCAACAAGTACTCGAGGGGTGCGAGAAAAATGAACACGTCCAGTGCGCCGGCGAGGGGAGCATGGAAATAAATCAGAAGAAAAAATGTCGATAGGCAAAAAGGAGGAAAAAATAAAGGGTAGCGGACGGAGGCTCGGTAACAAGAAGAGCGAGCGAAAGAGGAGAGAGAGAGAGAAAGGCTCAAGGGAAAAGGGCAAAAAGAGAAAAAAAAAGGGCGGGGAGGGGGAGGGAGCCCGGCAAAAAAGGCAGGTGCATCTTTAATTTCCGTCCCTGTCGCGGCTTTCGCGCCGCGCGGGAAGAAGACGGAGAGAGCCGGTTTGCGAGATAGCCATAAGGCGCGTCGCGGCTCGCCGGGCTCTTTGTGCAGGACCACCGTCCCGGCGCATTAGCGCGCGCGTTATTACGCCGCGCGCTTGTACTTTCTCTTTATCTTTTCCGTCTCTTTTAAGCGCCGGCCGGACTCGCGAGGGCGGATGAACATATCGCCCCTTATCGCGCAAAAGCGTTACCCGATTCTACACTCCTGTAGGTACTATCGCGGCTGCGCGCGGTGCAATGTACGCCGAGGCGCTAGCAAAGTTTCTCCCCCGGGGATTTTGTTCTTTTACTCCTTTCTGAAGTGATATTTAATAACATGAAATTTTATCGGCAGTCAAAATTTCACGTTAAATGGGCAATTTATGCGTAGCGTTTTAAATTACACATTGAGATGTCATTACGGCGATTTGTAATTATGTCAGTCATTGCGGGAATTTAACGTTGGACTCTCAAGAACAAATGATTAAATGTGTGCGTAGGTATAATTATGTAATTTGTATCTTGATATTACTAAGTATTAGCGTGCAATTGTGTAATTTGTATCCAGTAGTCAGTTAATTTCGAGGTGTCAAAATCAATTTATAACTATTTTTGAAAAAAAGATACTTACGTAAATCTGATTGAAACTCCTTTTAATACTAGGCTAATAATTTCATTTGCTTTTATCATAATACGATCGCATGCAGTATTAAGTATTTAAACGCCTTAAAATGAAATCAAATTTTTTACGCCAAATGTTTCTTTTTGATAATAATCTTAAGCCAAATCGGTACTTAATTGAATTGCAGCGCAGCATCTCCCTGATTATGTAAAATATACCACTAAACAGGTAAAACAAAAATACAAGCAACGAAAACTCGAAGCATTCTTGAGATTATGAATTCACATAGGGTGGAACGGAAGTAACGTCGTTAGTTTTAAATGCTTCCGACAATAAAAAAATCGAAGTGTTATTTAAAGAATACTTATCGAATGCATCTCCACAGCTTGTTTGTATTTTAGTGACAAAAATTCTGTATATTCAAGAAGAACATTTTCTGTTAACGTTTATTATTCGTAGTTAGTATTCAATTCAGCTTTATTTTTGTATAAACATGTTTAAAAAAAAAATAATTTTTTTTAAACGCGTTCGAAAAACTTCGTGATGGCGATTTAACTGCTTTTTTTATAACGTAATTACTCTTGATGCTACCAAAGAATGTTAAATATTCGGCGGTGCCACGTGACTACCGATAAAGTACAACGACCGCATTTCAAGTACATTCAATTTAAGTTCAAACGAGCTAAATGCCTTACCGATAAAACATAAAACAAATCGAATATCTCTAAAAAAAATTAATTCAATTAACGCTCCCCCTCCCCGCGTCGCACCTGCGACAGATACAGCTGAGAGAACAACGAAAACGAGATAAGCCGACACGCGCCGTCCTAGCTCGTCGAGAATTCCTCGGGCTGCGCAACAAAAGGCTCCCACCGAAGAATGAGAACAAACGCGTGCCGCCGTGTGCGTTCACGTGGCTCGATATAAAATACATCTCGTGCGTATCTCGGCGCGAGCCGGTCTGATTTCGCCGAGGCGGCGATCGTCCCGGGGCGCGTACCGAAAAAAAAAACGAAGTTAGCATGCGCCCGATGTTCGGCGCGCGCGGGGCCAGTTCCTGAATGTGGACGTGCGCGCGCGGCTTGATTCACGGCCGGGGGACGGGCCCGGTGAATTTAAATCAGCCGGGCCGAGATTTCGAAAGCTCCCTGCTCCTCTCGGCGGCGCTGCTTCCTTCCTCCGGCCATCTTCCCGCCCGCATCCGCGAGGGCCACATCCGTTTCGCCGCGCGCAACTCATTATGGAAATAAAAGTGTCGCGACAGATCGACGCGAGATTCGAGAGCGACTTCGGGATATTTACTCGAGTTTCGAAAGGCTATAGCGCGTTCGAAAGGTCATCGAGATTTATGCTTTTCAACATGCGGCGTTCGATTAAGTACTGGCTCGGGCGCAATAAATTTTTAGAGCGCATCGGGGAAATTTCTTTTACTCGGAATTTATGTCCGATTAGTTTGAAGTTTAAAGAGTGAAAGTAGTCAATGTCAATGACCCGAAGCTACGAGCTACGCTCTCTTAAGATTCCTACCACGGCCCGTCAACCCATACGCCAAATTCTTAATATTAAACACTCGTTAAAGTGTGTATGTATAATAAAATTGTTGCGGTCATTTTTTTTATTCAATTCACGTCTTGCAGATGATTAAACAATATTTAATAAAAATTTATAACTACTGAATAAATAGATGATATTAAAAGAAATATTGTTTAAAGATCGACATCTCTAATTAACGATAAATTAATTGCGACATTTTTATAAAAAAGGAGCTGAAATGAATGGTCTTTATTAAGAGCTGTAACGAAACAATATGCATAAAGAGATGGTTTGCATAGAATAATCAGTGGTCGTAAAGCTCGCGAAAAATGGACGAAAGGTTGGGATAGGTGGCCGATGCATCTCGGAAGGCGATCTCCACGAAACAACAAAGAAGACCAAGACGATCTTCCAGCGGCATCAGAAGAAAACGACCATCCGGCTGCAGCGCGGCGGCTGCTCGGCGAGTCGTCCGTCGGCGCTTGGCGCTCGCGCCGCGGCCGTTATCCCAGCGCCTTTTAAAAAGGTAAAAATTAGAAAAGTCCGTAATCGAGCGGAAAGAGCCGCTGCCGCTGCGGGATCGCACGCTCGCCGATCCGCCGATAGCGGGCCGCGCGCGAGCGCAGTTGCCCCGGCCGCGCGTACGTGCCTCGGCTCGCTCGCTCGTGAGAAAGACACCCCGCGGAAGTTGTCTCCTCCGCCGCGATCCTGCTCCTCATATTCGCCATTGGCTGCGGTCGCCGCTTGACCCAAATTCGCCGGGTTCTACGACCTCGCGGTTGCCGCTGCCGCCGCTGCTCCTGCTGCTACGTCGATTTGCAAAGGCGGCCCATTTGGGGCTCTCTCTCGCCTCCCTCTCCTCCGGCTCCCTCTTCTTCCTCTTCTTCGTCTTCGTCTCCTCCGGCTTCCCCCTCCGCCCTCTTTCGTCTTCTTCTCGCGGTGCCCCCCCCCCCCACTCGAGTGCGTCTTTCGCGAGAAACCGCCACCACCTCCGCCTCTGCACTCGCTGTGTACACACGTACACGCGACGCGGCCGCTGCACGGGCGCTTCCCTCTTTCTCCTCTTTTTCTCCCAGAGTCAGAATTCATTCGCACAAATGTATATATACGCTTCCTTTCTTCCGACGAGGCGACTCCTGCGGATCACCGCGGCGAGAAGTCGGCTCCGAGCTCGCGCCGGCCGAAGGGACGGAGGGAGCCGCGAAATCAACGAGAACCCGTACGCCGATGAAAGAAACCACAACAACACCCTTAATGTCTCTGGTAGAAATCATCGCTTTTTAGATTTGTAAAATATGTTTTTGGCTGGTCAATGGCCAAAAACTGGCCACTTTTGGTCTTTGAACAGTAACTGGCCAGTTTATGGATGTGGCTAATTGGTGATTTCTACTAGTAATTTTAAATTAAGAATCGCCTCGATTCTTTACAAAAACCTCAAGTATATTTATCTCTTTGCAAATATCAACATGAATTGTAAATTTAAAAAGGCTACTGCTAATTTGTTTAAATTTACGCAGACGTGTTCAAATTTAACCCTTTTGCTCCTAGTGTTGTGCTAAGTAACATAATATGTACTTTGTTAAAGCTTTCAAAATGTTGTTACAGAGTAACAAATGTTTTTTCTCAATATACTACGCATATTTTCCTTAAAAAATATATAAATTAGTAAAAGAAAACAAATTAACTTATAGGATAAGATTAAATTAAGAAAATAGAGCGCAATTAATTCAGGCATCGAAAAATTAAAGACTGCTCATGTGAAATATAAAGCTTTTGAAAAATCAATCTAAATAATTATTTCAAAAAATAAACAAAATATTACTGTTTTAATTATTTCTTACGACTATAAACATTTTTTCCCCATTTTATGCAACGATCATTCTCAAGTGTTTCTGCAATTTTTATGATATAGTTGATAGATTATACTTTGTACACTGTACATTATTTTATTAAGAAATTACAGTTGTTACTATCTCATATTTCAGAGTTCGAATTTCATTTCATTGCACAATATTTTGAAAAACATTACTCTACTGAATATGAAAAATAAATATTAAAAGAATGTAACTTAAGACCTTTATAAGTAAATTAATTAGATGTAGACTCGCACAAAGAAAATTACAAAGATGCATCGTTCAGTAAGAAGAATTGATTTTACAAAACGAATTCCCTCGATAATTTAAAGAGCTCCGCATTAACCTTTCTTTCAGCGATCGCCGTTGGCAACCGACGAAATCCAGCAGCCAATTACACCTACAAAAAGGGGCAGCTCCGGCCGCCGTTAACGTCAGAAGGAAAAGACGGAAAAAAAGGTGAAGCCGAGCAAACGCGTGTATTCGAGCTTAATAACCGCCTCGAAAATTATACCGCGAGAGCGAGGTCAGAGCGCCTAGGAGTCGGCCGTCGGCTTCCTGAATGTCCAAAACGGCGCTGGCCATCCCCAGTTTCGTGCGGTCGCCGTATAATGCCCACACTGAGGCGGCGCGTCCCGCGCTCTCGCGACTACAACCCGGCCCCCGGACTCCGGAGTCAACGGAGCGTACGGGAGAGGAGAGCCTCGCTCCGTCCTCCTCCTCTTTCTCCGCTCCTCTCCTTCTTTCTCTCTCTCTGTGCAAAGTAAAGAGGAGCTGCGGCGCGCATGGGTCGTTGCCCGCAACTCGCCGTGACCCAGTGCGAGCGCTAGGACATTGACTCTGCCATAGCCATCGCCATCCGCGATACCGACTTCTCGCTCGCTCTTTCTCTTTCTGCCGGTCCCATCGCACCGCCGCCGCCGCCGGAGAGAGCCCGATCCACGGCAGCCTCCGTCTTACACGCGGACGCGGCCAACCCCGAGGTGGGGGAGCCGCGGGATTTAAAAAGAGAGATGCGCCGCGGATTGACAAAAGAAGCGCGCCGACGCGACATTGACGGGACCCGGGAATGCCAACGCTCCTGCGGGGATGCCGAAAATTTCGCGTTTCTACCGAACGTGCTGCGCGTTTCTGCTCGAGTCGGGAAGGGATATTTGCTGCTTCGCTGATTACTCAAAGCTTTAGATAAGCCGAGGGTTTCGTGAGTTCCTGATATCGTTTTACTAATTACGCGATTTCATTTAAATGCATGTATAGGTACTTACGAGAGTTTGATTTTAATTTGACAAAATTTAGTTTGAAGATTCATCTAATTTTAATACCTATAATAATTCAATTATTGCTTTAGTATAAAATTTAAATTAAATAAACCATTAGTAAATACTTAAGTTGTACTTTATTGATTCTTTTTTTTATAATTACAAATAACAACTTTGGCATTAAACTATTAGCATATCTAAATTTAAGAAATCACTAAAATTGTGCAAGTTGCATGCTCAATTAATCCCCCAAAAACTTCTTAATAAATTAAAAGGCGGTGAATGTTATACGTACGGAGCTTCGCGCGTCTTAAGTCTTAAGTCACGAGGGGGTCATTGACCGTACTCGAAAATCGGCTCCGACAATTTCGATTTTTAGTGAGCGCACTTAGTGCACTTAAAATTAACCAGTCGTTTAAAAATGTTATACTAAAATTCCATAGCGTTCCTTAAAAAAGTAAACAATAGATTTTCAAACTGAAATTTTGTTCTAAAAAATTAACAATTTTTATATTTAAATGGATTATTGTAGATATTAACAAAATTACCGTCTAATGTGATCGATTTGTTAGAAATAGTTTTATTAATTACAGCATTACTGCATTAGATTCAATTAAATTTCATATTTCTTGTAATTGCAACCTTCAAATGATTGTTTTTAATGCTCTGAATGAAGACGGAGAAAATTATTGGTCTTTATTCAGCTCTCTGCTGGTTGATTACATTATTTTTCTAATGTAAAATAATCTAATGAAGGTAAAAAATGTTTGTTTTTCATTAAAAATTTAACGACTACTTTCCAGCCGGTGGAAAAATACAGATGAGGTATAAATTGAATTTCTTTCTATTAAAATTGCCTACTTGTCAGATCTTATCATTTTCAAGCTGGTTTCTAGCAGTATAAGCACTAGTAGATAAATGATTCTACTAAACACAAGAGAGTAAGAAAGGGGGAAAGAGAGTATTTCTTTAATAACTTTCATTAACTGAAGAATTTATTTTTCAGTAAGAAATCATTTTTTTAAAACATATTTTATTACCGATTCTTTCGTATTAAATATAAGTTTATGTCTGGCAATTTTCATTCTTATAACTTCAAATTTTAATGGTAAATCTAATAATAATAAACAATTTACTTGAAGAACTATAATTTCTTTAAATTCTATAGAACTGAAACAGGAAATAAAACAAAAACATTAAAAATACTTGCAAATTATCTTATCGGAGAAAAATATAATATAACAAAATAATAGGTTTAAATTAATTGATTCTACAATCTCAGTCGATTTGAGTGCGTCAAGCTTGACTCAATAATCAAGAGCATCGCGTCAAAAGCGCATTTGTGAGATGTCACGTATTCCGTAAGATACTTGCATTTGATTACTTCGGGGCTTGCCATTTATTTCCTCTGTGAAAATAACATTTTTCATAATGTGAACTTTCTACACATTTCAATTAAGTTTCTTCATAGTAAAAAAAACTAAAAAAAAATACGAATAAATAAACAAATTACGAGTGTTTCAAATATCCTAAAAAATATAATATAAATAGTGGACACATTTATAAATTTTCACGTAAAAAGCACAAGAGTACAAAGGGTCGGGAAAAGGAAGAGAACAGGTAATGGAGGAGTGTGACACTTGCAGGAAGAACGAGTGCTCGCACGTACACACAGATGAAAAAAAAGGAATTCTAGTGCCAGGGAGTAGGAACTGGCGAGTTGACCCGCGTCGCGGCTACGATAATCACAGTCAGCTGACTTGAGCAGCTGAGAGAGACGCTTCTCTCTTTCCCGCAAGAGAGAGAGGAAGAGAGACGACCTCATGCTCTCCGCGAGAAAGGATTTTATCAAGCAAACCCGCGGGGCAACGATCTGATCGACGATCGGACTCCCCTCCTTCTCCCTTCTTCGCGTTTTGTATCTTGCCCCTTCTCTCCTATTTTTCGAATCGACGCGATGCACGTGCCGGCGATTAGATGCTTTCCCTTCTGAAGGGAATCAGAAGGGAATTGGAATTTGCGAGTGCGCCTGTACCTTTTCGACAATTAATAACATTTTTTTAATATAAGAATGCAAATAAAATGACAACATATAATCTAGGGGTTATTCATTGTATTTTTAGTGACATTTGATTGCAACAATTAAAAGAATTCAATGGATTTTGTCAGCGTTTATGTAGTTCGCAAGAATAAGTGATAATCGTGTACACGATGGAGCTAGAAGCTTTCTTCAACACCTAACGGGGGCTTGTATAAAACTGAAGCAGCAGATCCGTTAGCGGGAAACATATTAGATTCAGAGTCCACCTGGCGGTAAATGCACTAGCTATAATATTACTGTAATAACAAGGCCTGATCGCGTTTTAATTTAAATGAGTTCGCATTGAATTTGCATTATGATTAAAAAGTGATTACAAAGTTATGTATTTGAATAACCCCTTAGTAAAACTAAATTTGCTATATACTTTAGAAGAAATCTTGCGTTGTCTTCTTGTCCAGATAATTTTGACTTATACCTAAAATATCGATTGACACTAGTGGGGTGATAAAGAATAAAAAACTCTTTACGAAATAGTGCATGCTTCTTCCCTTTTCAGCTTTTTTGAATTTCAAGATCAAACGATGTTACGAGAAGCAGCGCGAACACCCTGGAAATTGAGACGGGGCGCCTCCGCTCAAATGAGCGTATGTTAATTAGATGCGCGCGGGGGGGAATTGCCTTTGGATTTCACGTCACGTTTCCCTCTTCCCAAGTAAGCACATGAAAAGAAGGCGCCACTCGCGGAGGAGCAAAGATCAGATCGAGGAAACCTTTCGTGGAAAATTCAGCGCTTTTCCTTTCGCGCACGCTCACGCAAATCCATACGCTCACGGAATTCCGCGCACGTTCGCCCCGTCAGTTTAACATGCGTCTTTCTTAAATGCAAGATGCACGACTTTCTTTTCCTGTCTCTTATCTGTGGAATGCGGGGATTTTGCATAAATGTTCCTTTTACGGCTCGGGCTGTAAATTTTTCTTCTAGCTATTACTCAAAAAGGCGATGCGCGGTCCTTGCATCTCGTGCCGAGATTCCCCACTTTTCGAAGGTTAACAATTTGGATCGGTAATCCAGTTATGTAAACAAACTTCTCATCGAACTTGCTCATCTTTTATTGTTAGTAACAGCGTAAATCGATGTAATTTGAAGATATGTTAGCAGCATTAAAATAAACTTGTTAAATTGTTAACATGATATATGCTTTTGAATGCAGAAATTGATATGTTAACACCAAGTAAAACTGTACTGAATTGAATGTGAATGAGTAAATTGATCAAGCAGTAGATTTGATTACACTTGAAACGTATCACTGTACCAACAGCGACTAAAAAAATATTTTTAAAAAATTTTTTACAATCTTTTTTTCTACTAAAAAAGCAACAAGTAATATAGATGCTGAATACATAATAGACCTAGTTAATAAATAACTTGCATCCATCGCTACACTGCGGCTCAAAATAACTTCGTAATGTTGTTTTAGTAAACTTCAATAACTTTTGTGATCTGCACAAAGGAATTGCGATTGCTTTGTTACGAAAAATCGAGCTGAAGCATCAGAGGCAACACTCACGCGAAAATAGGATCCTCGCTACCTGTTCTCTATAGCAGGGACTCGTGCCCTTTTGTCACCATTCCAGTGTACACGCAATCGTAAAAGATCACGAGACTTGAATAGAGGATCTGATAGTAAGGATTATTTTTATTGTAGACATTTTCAGATTATTTTTTGTAATTTCCTTTCTCGACAAATATATTTTTTCATCGTACTTTAAAATTCAAAATCACATGATTTTTTTAAGTACTTGGTAATGATTTGTTGCTTTATTTATTATCGGAGCGTAAATCGATGCAACCACTTCGCACCTGATGACGTGTCTGCGGTTACTTCATTAGCGGCAATGAATTACTAGTTCACAAAGCGCACGAACCTGTCCTCTGGTAATAACTAAAATAGGAAAATAGTGAACCAGAACTGTTAGCGTGTAAATTATAGTAAAATGTATATATACGGATTATTGAAGCGAACACGACTTGGATCTATAATATTTAATTTTAGATTTACTGTAAAATGACTAGTTATCAGCAAAGCTTGTTTATTGAACTGCATATATCAATAAGTCAAACTAGATTTTACACCAAGTTTGTGATACATAAATCGCTGCAATCGATTACATTTAAAAGCATACCTGTGAACAGCGTTAAGCAGAAGTAGTGTACAAAATAGCAGTTTGTACCTTTATCTAAAAAGTTTTACAAATACTTTGAAGAAATGGAGTTAGATCAATTATCAAGTCCAATATCGTTATTTCAAATTATGTGCTTTATTTTGTATCAGTAAAATTCAGCTAAGGTTAAGCTTTGACATGGGAAACACCTACGCAACACAAACAACTTGTCTAATGGATTGTTAAAGTTTAAACAATTAAGCTGTGGATTATTAGTACAGTAAAATTTGGTAGTCGAAATTTTAACTTAATGTGACAGACATTTTGAGAAATGAGCTTGACAATCGTTTTTCTTAAATGCAGAGATACAGTAATCCCGTGAGTTCTACGATAGTGCATCCATCACAATTAGCCCCAAATCGTTCCCACGCGCGTTTCATGCACACTTAACTGTACTTATAAGGAAAATTCGAAGCTATTACATGCGAGATACATAATTGAATAACGAGGAAGTGACGTAGCGGCTCGACCATTCGTATGTACCTTTCTATACGACTTGTACATAAAGAATCGTAACGTTCAATTACGAAATGTCGGTTCGAGATACGTCCGAAAAGTGCGTTCGGAGTAAGAGCACGTATGCACAGTGCGGTACCGTTACGGAGGTGGAACGTGTCTTTTTTTTTCAGAAGATGCCGTAGATGGCAAAAAAAACTCCGCGCTATTTGTATTCATTTAGAGGGCGGTTTCTTCAGCTTTGTCCCGAATCACGGATCTAACCGTAAGACTCAGTGTTTCAAATGAAACGGACGCGTTATTGTTTCACGGGCGTAACTGTGAAACAAGTGAACGAAGATGTTAATTACTCTAAAAAAGCTAATAAATCTTGCATTGCTGTTTTTTAATTTTCTAATGAATTCAAATTTATCGTTGAAAATGACTAATTTTTTGTTACGTTTTGCCTCAGGTTATTAAAAAATCAATTAAAAGTTGAATAAATGGTAAACTATGTTTCGTTTTTTTTAGTGGATATATCACTGCAGATATTTTATTACATTTTGTGTTACACCGTCATCGCAGTGGGTGTGACAATAGGATACTTGATTATTGGTATCGGTATGCATGCTTCCATAATCTCTTCGTTATGAGCCATTGTTGCATCGATTTCTCTTCGACTAACCCACGTCTGTTGGATTCAAATCGACTTCTTTACTCGTTATAAAAGCTTTTATTAAAGCCCTCATAAAATAATAGTTGGCATAAACTATCTTGGATCACGCATCAACTTTATTCAACAAGAGCAACATTGTAGTAACAACAAAAAACTCATTTTTCACTGCAAGTCTTAATTTGTCGGTCAATGTTGGGATTTCCTTCTCTATACTCCGATTTTACATAAATAATTAGGCGTGAACAAAGTGTTCGTAAAAGATTATTTCGATTTAATAGGAACCGACTGTAAAAATTGAGCAAACCGTATGCGGAAGTTAAAGCTCAGATCTAATCCTCATTAGAACCTGTATTTGGAATTATATTATCATTCATGCATAAATGATGGTTTTTTCAAAATCGCGGCTCCCATTAAAAATTCTGCATAACAAATTAAGTATCTAATGGCTTAATTAACCAATCCCACGAAGTAGGCATAATCTAACGTCCCCAGCATGCTATCTGCCTGGAAACAAGTGGAGTTTCTTAACCGGGCATAAAATTAGCCCACGGGCTATAATTAGACAGTTAGCGATTTGTCACGTAACAGGAATATAACGTATTCAAATGTATAAATATCAGGACCATACAGGTGACGGTTAATGTCAAGGCTTCGTGACGCCATTATTAGCGGTATTATAACACGAACGAGCTCTCCAAGAATTTAGGTCGAAAAGTCACCGTTGTGTGCGTGTACGCACATGAGACCGCGCGCTGTGCGAGGCACCTCTTTCTTTCTGGCACGATGTAACGTTAACCTTTCATGCGTAAGGAGAGCCCAAATTTTCCTGTGTCCGTTCGAACGAGAAAGGAATGGAGTGTCATAAAAAAAGGAGAATTATCGCGGCCTTTCTCCTCCTGCGGTTCGCCTTTTTTTCGGTACTGTTCCATTTACATATCTTATAATCGAGTGAGCTCCGTTCCTTTTTTGTGCGCGTCTCTCCTTCTCGTACTGTCCAAAGCGCTGACCATTTAATTAGAGAATTATGAAAAAAAAGTGTACTGTAGGTGTGTACAAATGGAATGAGAGAAAGAAGTGAACCGTTACTGAGACTCTCAATCCTTAGCATGTTTTACGTTCTGTGAATTATGCTAAAAACGTGACTTTAGTCACAAAAGAAGTACATTTCACACAATGTCAAAAAAATATGTTAAAGCACCAAGTTTTTTGCGCTTCGTAAAATAACGTTTACAGTGAGTTATAAGAATGGTAAAAAAATCAAGTTTCAAAAAAGATTTTATTGCGGAGTTCTTGGCGAGATTATCCAATAGTAACGGATAGGTAGCGTGGATGATGAATTGTAAATAAGATACGCGAACAATTTGAGTTTTTTTTAATAACGTCGCATAAATCATTCGACTTTTTTCATTTATTTTCATCAAAACCCTAAAATGGAAATTTCGAATACCTGGTACTCAATCATTACGTCTAAAATCTAATCCTACTTTCAATAAAAAATAAAATTAAATTGACGTTTTAAGTTGAGAATAAAAGAAGCACGCATCGAGCAGAGGAAAAAAAAAGTCGCGAAGAAAGTCATTGTTTCGACTCTCCATCTCTTCGTTCTCTTTCTCTTTCGCCGGAAAAGCCAGCGTCCATACTTATAGGCGCTCGGTGCGCCGGTGCACGCGCGCGCACCTAGGCGCGCAATTGGCGGGGCTCGCAGACGAGGCGAAGGGAAGAGAGGCGCGAGGAAAAGGAAAAGAGAGGCCTCGCGAGGCGCGCAGGACGTTTTGAGAACAGTTACGTGGGAGTCTGGGTCACGAGGCGTGGCCTGGCCAGCTGCACTCTTGGCTGTCCCATAGATCCACAGTCCCATTGGCCAATAAAAGCCATCGGTCCGCGAGGAGAATAATTATGTAACCGGTGATTTCCGCGACGCCGACGACAACAACGAGCCAGTGGAGCCCGAGCGCGAGACGTGCATCGGAAATTCGCCCCCTCTAGTTCTAATGCAGCCGATATCCTACCCACGGACGCGCGCGCGAATTAAATAATTTAGCAGACACAAAATATGTAGGAAAACTGGCCTAGGAGTCATTACAGAGATTTCACTCTTTT